>JAJLRB010001383.1:0-84640 GCA_020976825.1 Odocoileus hemionus | reverse complement strand
CCTTCATCTTGTGAGATGAAACACGAGCCTGTATTCAAGCCACTGGAAGGATATCCGGACTCCTTTCGAGTCAGCGCTTCTCGGTGAAGATTCCACTTGAGGCAGAAAACTTAGGGCCCCTCCCTCACACCTATTGCTGTGTGAGAGAAGCCTCCTCTTTAGGGGCTTGTGGAACGTTGGCATACGTCTTGCGTCTAGTCCAGGGAATCAGCTCTCATCTCTAGATGATTCGGGGTGCACAGAGCATTCCTCGAGTTGTTCTGCTGAACTTAGTATTCCTCTAGGTTTGGCACATTGTTCTCGGGGAACTTCTGGAGTTGCCTAAAGGAAGTCGAGCCACTGGTCCTGTTTGATGGGGAGCGGAGAATGGCACTGGAGTCAATACAGGAGAATCGGGCCTCATCTCGATTTGATTTGGGGTACATGGAGCTCCTTCACGTTGCTGGGGTGATCTCAGAGTCCCTCTAGACATGTGACAGTGTTCCTGGGTCCTCTTTCGAGATCCGTCAAGCAAGTCGAGGCTCCATACATGCTTGATGGGGATCACGGAATTGCTCTGCATGCAATACAGGTGAATGGGGACTCATCTCGCTTTGAGGGGAAAGTCTTATGGTTTTTCTCAAGTTGTGGCGGGGACCTGGAGTATATTCTTGAGTTACGGCGGGGATGGCCCTTCAATACTCGTGTTTGTTCAGCGACGTCGGGACTCCTATCTAGTTATGAGGGACACCTCAGGAATGTCTGCGAGGCTTGCCAGGACAAAAGGGACGCTTCTCGAGGTGAGGCGGGAGTCCCAGTGTCCATTTGCAGTAGCCACAGGAATATTGGGATTCCTCTAAATGTTCAAGAAGAGTCAGGCATTGTCACTTTTGGAAGCAGTGAACTCCGCGTGCCTCTCGAGGTGTCAAAATCATGTGAGGCATTCCGTCGAAATGAGGCGGGGACCTCGGGCTTTCTCTACGGACTCCACAGCTGATTCAGACATACCTTCTCTTTGTGAGATGAAAGATGAGCCTGTATTCAAGCCACTGCAAGGAAATCCAGACTCCTTTCGAGTCAGGGCTTCTCGGTGTATATTCCACTTGAGGCAGCAAACTCAGGGTCGCTCCCTCACACCTATTGCTGAGACAAGCCTCCTCTTGAGGGGCTTGTGGAAGGTTGGCATACGTCTTGCATCTAGGCCAGCGAATCAGCTCTCATCTGCAGGCAATTTGGGGTCCACGGAGCATTCCTCGAGTTGTTCTGTTGAATTTGGTATTCCTCTAGGCTTGGCACATTGTTCTCGGGGAACTTCTGGAGTTGCCTAAAGGAAGTCTAGCCACTGGTCCTGTTTGCTGGGGAACGGGCAATGGCTCTGGAGTCAATACAGGAGAATCGGGCCTCATCTCGATTTGCTTTGGTGTACATGGAGCCTCTTCACGTTGCTGGGGTGATCTCAGAGTCCCTCTAGACGTTTGACAGTGTTCCTGGTGACTCTTTCGAGATCCGTCAAGCAAGTCGAGGCTCCATACACGCTTGATGGGGATCACGGAATTGCTCTGCATGCAATGCAGGTGAATGGGGACTCATCTCACTTCGAGGGGAAAGTCTTATTGTTTTTCTCAAGTTGCGGTGGGGACCTGGGGTATATTCTTGAGTTACGGCGGGGATGGCCCTTCAATACTCGTGTTTGTTCAGCGACGTCGGGACTCCTGTCTAGTTATGAGGGACACCTCAGGAATCTCTGTGAGGCTTGCCAGGGCAAAAGGGACGCTTCTTGAAATGAGGCGGGAGACCCAGTATCACTTTGCAGTAGCCACAGGAATGTTGGGATTCCTCTCAGTGTTCAAGAAGAGTCAGGCATTGTCACTTTTGGAAGCCGTGAACTCCGCGTGCCTCTTGAGGTGTCGAAATCATGTGAGGCATTCCGTTGAAATGAGGCGGGGACTTCGGGCTTTCTCTACGGACTCCACAGCTGATTCAGACATCCCTTCTCCGTGTGAGATGAAAGATGAGCCTGTATTCAAGCCACTGTAAGGAAATCCAGACTCCTTTCGAGTCAGGGCTTCTCGGTGTATATTCCACTTGAGGCAGCAAACTCAGGGTCGCACCCTCACACCTACTGCTGAGAGAAGCCTCCTCTTGAGGGGCTTGTGGAAGGTTGGCACATGTCTTGCGTCTAGGCCAGCGAATCAGCTCTCATCCCCAGGCAATTTGGGGTCCACGGAGCATTCTTCGAGTTGTTCTGCTGAACTTGGTATTCCTCTAAGCTTGGCACATTGTTCTCGGAGAACTTCTGGAGTTGCCTAAAGGAAGTCGAGCCCCTGGTCCTGTTTGATGGGGAACGAGGGATGGCTCTTTAGTCAATATAGGAGAATCGGGCCTCATCTCGAGTTGATTTGGGGTACAAGGAGCATTCCTCAAGTTGCTGTGCTGAACTTGGTGTTCCTCTAGACTTGGGACGGTGTTCTCGGGGAATCTCTGGAGTTGCCTAAATGAAGTCAATCCACTGGTCGTGTTTGATGTGGAACGGGGAATGGCCCTGGAGTCAATACAGGAGAATCAAGCCTCATCTCGAGTTGATTTGGGGTACGTGGAGCTCCTTCACGTTTCTGGGGTGATATCAGGGTCCCTCTAGACGTGTGACAGTATTCTTGGGGAATCTCTCGACATCCATCAAACAAGTCGATGCTCCTTACATGCTTGATGGGTATCACGGATTTGCTCTGCATGCAATGCAGGAGAATCGGGCCTCATCTCGCTTTGAGGGGGAAGTCTCATGGTTTTTCTCGAGTTTCGGCGGGGACCTGGGGTATATTCTCGAGTTACGGCGGGGATGGCCCTTCAAAACACGTGGTTGTTCAGCGACATCGGGAATCCAGTCTAATTACGAGGCTCACCTCAGGAAACTCTGCGAGGATTGGCAGGGCAAAAGGGACGCTTCTCGAGGTGAGCGGGAGACCCAGCGTCCCTTTCCAGTAGCCACAGTAATATTGCGATTCCTCTCAATGTTCAAGAAGAGTCATGGATCGTCACTTTTGGAAGCAGTGAACTCCGCGTGCGTCTCGAGGTGTGAATAGCATGTGAGGTATTTGGCCGAAATGAGGCGGGGACCTCGGGCTTTCTCTAGGTACACCACAGGGTATTCAGACATCCCTTCATCTTGTGAGATGAAACACGAGCCTGTATTCAAGCCACTGCAAGGATATCCGGACTCCTTTCGAGTCAGCGCTTCTCGGTGAATATTCCACTTGAGGCAGAAAACTCAGGGTCCCTCCCTCACACATATTGCTGAGAGAAGCCTCCTCTTTAGGGGCTTGTGGAACGTTGGCAGTCGTCTTGCGTCTAGGCCAGGGAATCAGCTCTCAGCTCGAGACGATTTGGGGTGCATGGAGCATTCCTCGAGTTGTTCTGCTGAACTTAGTATTCCTCTAGGCTTGGCACATTGTTCTCGGGGAACTTCTGGAGTTGCCTAAAGGAAGTCGAGCCACTGGTCCTGTTTGATGGGGAACGGGGAATGGCTCTGGAGTCAATACAAGAGAATCGGACCTCATCTTGATTTGATTTGGGGTACATGGAGCTCCTTCACGTTGCTGGGGTGATCTCAGAGTCCCTCTAGACGTGTGACAGTGTTCCTGGGGCCTCTTTCGAGATCCATCAAGCAAGTCGAGGCTCCATACATGCTTGATGGGGATCACGGAATTACTCTGCATGAAATGCAGGTGAATGGGGACTCATCTCGGTTCGAGGGGGAAGTCTTATGGTTTTTCTCAAGTTGCGGCGGGGACCTGGGATATATTCTTGAGTTACGGCGTGGATGGCCCTTCAATACTCGTGTTCATTCAGCGACGTCGGGACTACTGTCTAGTTATGAGGCACACCTCAGGAATTTCTGCGAGGCTTGCCAGGGCAAAAGGATCGCTTCTCGAGGTGAGGCTGGAGACCCAGGGTCACTTTCCAGTAGCCACAGAAATATTGAGATTCCTCTCAATGTCCAAGAGAAGTCAGGCATCGTCACTTTTGGAAGCAGTGAACTCCGCGTGCCTCTCGAGGTGTCAAAGATATCTGAGGCATTCTGTCGACATGAGGCGGGGACCTTGGGCTTTCTCTAGGGACTCCACAGTGGATTCAGACTTCCCTTCTCCTTGTGAGATGAAAGATGAGCCTGCATTCAAGCCACTGCAAGGAAATCAGGCCTCCTTTCCAGTCAGGGCTTCTCGGTATATATTCCACTTGAGGCAGAAAACTCAGGGTCCCTCCCTCACACCTATTGCTGAGAGAAGCCTCCTCTTGAGGGGCTTGTGGAATGTTGGCATATGTCTTGCGTCTAGGCCAGGGAATCAGCTCTCATCTGCAGGCAATTTGGGGTCCACGGAGCATTCCTCGAGTTGCTGTGCTTAACTTGCTGATCCTCTAGACTAGGGACGGTGTTCTCGGGGAATCTCTGGAGTTGCCTAAAGGAAGTCAGTCCGCTGGTCGTGTTTGATGGAGAACGGTGTAAGGCTCTGGAGTCAATGCAGTGGAATCGAACCTCATCTCGAGTTGATTTGGGGTACATGGAGCTCATTCGTTTTGCTGGGGTGACCTCAGGGTCCGTCTAGACGTGTGACAGTGTTCTTACGGACTCCCTCGAGATCAGTCAAGCAAGTCGATGCTCCTTACATGCTTGATGGGTATCACGCAATTGCTCTGCATGCAATGCAGTAGAATCGGGCCTCATCTCGCTTCAAGGGGGAAGTCTCATGGTTTTTCTTGAGTTGCGGCGGGGACCTGGGGTATATTCTTGAGTTACGGCGGGAATGGCCCTTCAAAACTCGTGTTTGTTCTGCGACATCGGGACTCCAGTCTAGTTACGAAGGACACCTCAGGAATCTCTGTGAGGCTTGGCAGGGCAAAAGGGACGCTTCTCGAGGTGAAGCGGGAGACCCAGGGTCCCTTTCCAGTAGCCACAGTAATATTGGGATTTCTCTCAATGTTCAAGAAGAGTCAGGCATTGTCACTTTTGGAAGCAGTGAACTCCGCGTGCCTCTCGAGGTGTCAAAATCATGTGAGGCATTCCGTCGAAATGAGGCGGGGACCTCGGGCTTTCTCTACGGACTCCACAGCTGATTCAGACATCCCTTCTCCTTGTGAGATGAAAGATGAGTCTGTATTCAAGCCACTGCAAGGAAATCCAGCCTCCTTTCGAGTCAGGGCTTCTCTTTGTATATTCCACTTGAGGCAGCAAACTCAGGGTTCCTCCCTCACACCTATTGCTGAGAGAAGCCTCCTCTTGAGGGGCTTGTGGAATGTTGGCATATGTCTTGCCGCTAGGCCAGGGAATCAGCTCTCATCTGCAGGCAATTTGGGGTCCACGGAGCATTCCTCGAGTTGTTCTGCTGAACTTGGTATTCCTCTAGGCTTGGCACATTGTTCTCGGGGAACGTCGGGAGTTGCCTAAAGGAAGTCTAGCCACTTGTCCTGTTTGATGGCGAACGAGGGATGGCTCTTTAGTCAATATAGGAGAATCGGGCCTAATCTCGAGTTGATTTGGGGTACATGGAGCTCCTTCACGTTGCTGGGGTGACCTCTGGGTCCCTCTAAACGTGTGACAGTGTTCCTGGTGACTCTCTCTCGAGATCCGTCAATCAAGTCGAGGCTCCATACATGCTTGATGGGGATCACGGAAAGGCTCTGCATGTAATGCAGGTGAATGGGGACTCATCTCGCTTCGAGGGGGAAGTCTCATGGTTTTTATCGAGTTGCGGCCGGGACCTGGGGTATATTCTTGAGTTACGGCGGTGATGGCCCTTCAAAACGCGTGTTTGTTCAGCGACGTCGGGACTCCTGTCTAGTTATGAGGGACAGCTCAGGAATCTATGGAGGCTTCGGAGGGAAAAAGGGATGCTTCTCGAGGTGAGGCGGGAGACGCAGGGTTCCTTTCCAGTAGCCACAGAAATATTGGGATTCCTCTCAATGTACAAGAGAAGTCAGGCATCGTCACTTTTGAAATCAGTGAACTCCACGTGACTCTCGAGGTGTCAAAGACATGTGAGGCATTCTGTCGAAATGAGGCGGGGACCCTGGGGTTTCTCTAGGGACTCCACAGGGGATTCAGACATCTCTTCTCCTTGTGAGATGAAACATGAGTCTGTATTCCAGCCACTGCAAGGAAACCCGGCCTCCTTTCGTGTCAGGCCTTCCTGGTGTATATTGCACTTGACACAGCAAACTCAGGGTCCCTCCCTCACACCTATTGCTGAGATAAGCCGCTTCTTGAGGGGCTTGTGGAATGTTGGCATACGTCTTGCGTCTAGGCCAGGTAATCAGCTCTCACCTCGAGACGATTTGGGTACGAGGAGCATTCCTTAAGTTGCTATGCTGAACTTGGTGTTTCTCTAGACTTGGGACGGTGTTCTCGGGGAATCTCTGGAGTTGCCTAAATGAAGTCAATCCACTGGTTGTGTTTAATGGGGAACGGGGGATAGCCCTGGAGTCAGTACAGGAGAATCAAGCCTCATCTCGAGTGGATTTGGGGTACATGGAGCTCCTTCACGTTTCTGGGGTGATATCAGGGTCCCTCTAGACGTGTGACAGTGTTCTTGGGGTATCTCTCGAGATCCGTCTAGCAAGTCGATGCTACTTACATGCTTGATGGGGATCACGGAATTTCTCTGCATGCAATGCAGGTGAATGGGGACTCATCTCGCTTCGAGGGGGAAGTCTCATTGTTTTTCTCGAGTTGCGGCGGGGACCTGGGGTATATTCTTGTGTTACGGCGGGGATGGCCCTTCAATACTCGTGTTCAGTGACGTCGGGACTCGTGTCTAGTTATGAGGGACACCTCAGGAATCTCTGTGAGGCTTGCCAGGGCAAAAGGATCGCTTCTCGAGGTGAGGCGGGAGACCCAGGGTCCCTTTCCAGTAGCCACAGGAATATTGG
The DNA here is from genome assembly GCA_020976825.1 of Odocoileus hemionus. Lineage (NCBI taxonomy): Eukaryota > Metazoa > Chordata > Mammalia > Artiodactyla > Cervidae > Odocoileus > Odocoileus hemionus. The sequence goes on along the minus strand of JAJLRB010001383.1, from coordinate 77,740 downwards.
GATTCCTCTCAATGTACAAGAGAAGTCAGGCATCGTCACTTTTGGAAGCAGTGAACTCCGCGTGCCTCTCGAGGTGTCAAAGATATCTGAGGCATTCTGTCGACATGAGGCGGGGACCTTGGGCTTTCTCTAGGGACTCCACAGTGGATTCAGACTTCCCTTCTCCTTGTGAGATGAAAGATGAGCCTGCATTCAAGCCACTGCAAGGAAATCAGGCCTCCTTTCCAGTCAGGGCTTCTCGGTATATATTCCACTTGAGGCAGAAAACTCAGGGTCCCTCCCTCACACCTATTGCTGAGAGAAGCCTCCTCTTGAGGGGCTTGTGGAATGTTGGCATATGTCTTGCGTCTAGGCCAGGGAATCAGCTCTCATCTGCAGGCAATTTGGGGTCCACGGAGCATTCCTCGAGTTGCTGTGCTTAACTTGCTGATCCTCTAGACTAGGGACGGTGTTCTCGGGGAATCTCTGGAGTTGCCTAAAGGAAGTCAGTCCGCTGGTCGTGTTTGATGGAGAACGGTGTAAGGCTCTGGAGTCAATGCAGTGGAATCGAACCTCATCTCGAGTTGATTTGGGGTACATGGAGCTCATTCGTTTTGCTGGGGTGACCTCAGGGTCCGTCTAGACGTGTGACAGTGTTCTTACGGACTCCCTCGAGATCAGTCAAGCAAGTCGATGCTCCTTACATGCTTGATGGGTATCACGCAATTGCTCTGCATGCAATGCAGTAGAATCGGGCCTCATCTCGCTTCAAGGGGGAAGTCTCATGGTTTTTCTTGAGTTGCGGCGGGGACCTGGGGTATATTCTTGAGTTACGGCGGGAATGGCCCTTCAAAACTCGTGTTTGTTCTGCGACATCGGGACTCCAGTCTAGTTACGAAGGACACCTCAGGAATCTCTGTGAGGCTTGGCAGGGCAAAAGGGACGCTTCTCGAGGTGAAGCGGGAGACCCAGGGTCCCTTTCCAGTAGCCACAGTAATATTGGGATTTCTCTCAATGTTCAAGAAGAGTCAGGCATTGTCACTTTTGGAAGCAGTGAACTCCGCGTGCCTCTCGAGGTGTCAAAATCATGTGAGGCATTCCGTCGAAATGAGGCGGGGACCTCGGGCTTTCTCTACGGACTCCACAGCTGATTCAGACATCCCTTCTCCTTGTGAGATGAAAGATGAGTCTGTATTCAAGCCACTGCAAGGAAATCCAGCCTCCTTTCGAGTCAGGGCTTCTCTTTGTATATTCCACTTGAGGCAGCAAACTCAGGGTTCCTCCCTCACACCTATTGCTGAGAGAAGCCTCCTCTTGAGGGGCTTGTGGAATGTTGGCATATGTCTTGCCGCTAGGCCAGGGAATCAGCTCTCATCTGCAGGCAATTTGGGGTCCACGGAGCATTCCTCGAGTTGTTCTGCTGAACTTGGTATTCCTCTAGGCTTGGCACATTGTTCTCGGGGAACGTCGGGAGTTGCCTAAAGGAAGTCTAGCCACTTGTCCTGTTTGATGGCGAACGAGGGATGGCTCTTTAGTCAATATAGGAGAATCGGGCCTAATCTCGAGTTGATTTGGGGTACATGGAGCTCCTTCACGTTGCTGGGGTGACCTCTGGGTCCCTCTAAACGTGTGACAGTGTTCCTGGTGACTCTCTCGAGATCCGTCAATCAAGTCGAGGCTCCATACATGCTTGATGGGGATCACGGAAAGGCTCTGCATGTAATGCAGGTGAATGGGGACTCATCTCGCTTCGAGGGGGAAGTCTCATGGTTTTTATCGAGTTGCGGCCGGGACCTGGGGTATATTCTTGAGTTACGGCGGTGATGGCCCTTCAAAACGCGTGTTTGTTCAGCGACGTCGGGACTCCTGTCTAGTTATGAGGGACAGCTCAGGAATCTATGGAGGCTTCGGAGGGAAAAAGGGATGCTTCTCGAGGTGAGGCGGGAGACGCAGGGTTCCTTTCCAGTAGCCACAGAAATATTGGGATTCCTCTCAATGTACAAGAGAAGTCAGGCATCGTCACTTTTGAAATCAGTGAACTCCACGTGACTCTCGAGGTGTCAAAGACATGTGAGGCATTCTGTCGAAATGAGGCGGGGACCCTGGGGTTTCTCTAGGGACTCCACAGGGGATTCAGACATCTCTTCTCCTTGTGAGATGAAACATGAGTCTGTATTCCAGCCACTGCAAGGAAACCCGGCCTCCTTTCGTGTCAGGCCTTCCTGGTGTATATTGCACTTGACACAGCAAACTCAGGGTCCCTCCCTCACACCTATTGCTGAGATAAGCCGCTTCTTGAGGGGCTTGTGGAATGTTGGCATACGTCTTGCGTCTAGGCCAGGTAATCAGCTCTCACCTCGAGACGATTTGGGTACGAGGAGCATTCCTTAAGTTGCTATGCTGAACTTGGTGTTTCTCTAGACTTGGGACGGTGTTCTCGGGGAATCTCTGGAGTTGCCTAAATGAAGTCAATCCACTGGTTGTGTTTAATGGGGAACGGGGGATAGCCCTGGAGTCAGTACAGGAGAATCAAGCCTCATCTCGAGTGGATTTGGGGTACATGGAGCTCCTTCACGTTTCTGGGGTGATATCAGGGTCCCTCTAGACGTGTGACAGTGTTCTTGGGGTATCTCTCGAGATCCGTCTAGCAAGTCGATGCTACTTACATGCTTGATGGGGATCACGGAATTTCTCTGCATGCAATGCAGGTGAATGGGGACTCATCTCGCTTCGAGGGGGAAGTCTCATTGTTTTTCTCGAGTTGCGGCGGGGACCTGGGGTATATTCTTGTGTTACGGCGGGGATGGCCCTTCAATACTCGTGTTCAGTGACGTCGGGACTCGTGTCTAGTTATGAGGGACACCTCAGGAATCTCTGTGAGGCTTGCCAGGGCAAAAGGATCGCTTCTCGAGGTGAGGCGGGAGACCCAGGGTCCCTTTCCAGTAGCCACAGGAATATTGGGATTCCTCTCAATGTACAAGAGAAGTCAGGCATCGTCACTTTTTGAAGCAGTGAAGTCCGCGTGCCTCTCGAGGTGTCAAAGATATCTGAGGCATTTTGTCGACATGAGGCAGCGACCTTGGGCTTTCTCTAGGGACTCCACAGTGGATTCAGACTTCCCTTCTCCTTGTGAGATGAAAGATGAGCCTGCATTCAAGCCACTGCAAGGAAATCAGGCCTCCTTTCCAGTCAGGGCTTCTTGGTATATATTCCACTTGAGTCAGAAAATTCAGGGTCCCTCCCTCACACCTATTGCTGAGAGAGGCCTCCTATTGAGTGGCATGTGGAAGGTTGGCATACGTCTTGCATCTAGGCCAGGGAATCAGCTCTCATCTCGAGATGATTTGGGGTACAAGGAGCATTCCTCAAGTTGCTGTGCTTAACTTGCTGATCCTCTAGACTTGGGACGGTGTTCTCGGGGAATCTCTGGAGTTGCCTAAAGGAAGTCAGTCCACTGGTCGTGTTTGATGGGGAACGGGGGATGGCCCTGGAGTCAATGCAGTGGAATCGGACCTCATCTCGAGTTGATTTGGGGTACATGGAGCTCATTCGTGTGGCTGGGGTGACCTCAGGGTCCCTCTAGACGTGTGACAGTGTTCTTACGGACTCTCTCAAGATCTGTCAAGCAAGTCGATGCTCCTTACATGCTTGATGGGTATCACGCAATTGCTCTGCATGCAATGCAGTAGAATCGGGCCTCATCTTGCTTCGAGGAGGAAGTCTCATGGTTTTTCTTGAGTTGCGGTGGGGACCTGGAGTATATTCTCGAGTTACGGCGGGAATGGCCCTTCAAAACTCGTGTTTGTTCTGCGACATCGGGACTCCAGTCTAGTTACGAAGGACACCTCAGGAATCTCTGTGAGGCTTGGCAGGGCAAAAGGGATGCTTCTCGAGGTGAGGTGGGAGACCCAGTGTCCCTTTACAGTAGCCACAGTAATATTGGGATTTCTCTCAATGTTCAAGAAGAGTCAGGCATTGTCACTTTTGGAAGCAGTGAACTCCGCGTGCCTCTCGAGGTGTCAAAATCATGTGAGGCATTCCGTCGAAATGAGGCGGGGAACTCGGTCTTTCTCTACGGACTCCACAGCTGATTCAGACATCCCTTCTCCTTGTGAGATGAAAGATGAGCCTGTATTCAAGCCACTGCAAGGAAATCCAGCCTCCTTTCGAGTCAGGGATTCTCGGTGTACATTGCACTTGAGGCAGCAAACTCAGGGTCCCTCCCTCACACCTATTGCTGAGAGAAGCCTCCTCTTGAGGGGCTTGTGGAAGGTTGGCATACGTCTTGCGTCTAGGCCAGGGAATCAGCTCTCATCTGCAGGCAATTTGGGGTCCACGAAGCATTCCTTGAGTTTTTCTGCTGAACTTGGTATTCCTCTAGGATTGGCACATTGTTCTCCGGGAACTTCTGGTGTTGCCTAAAGAAGTCTAGCCACTGGTCCTGTTTGATGGGGAACGAGGGATGGCTCTTTAGTCAATACAGGAGAATCGGGCCTTATCTCGAGTTGATTTGGGGTACATGGAGCTCCTTCACGTTGTTGGGGTGAACTCCGGGTCCCTCTAAACGTGTGACAGTGTTCCTGGTGAATCTCTCCAGATCCGTCAATCAAGTCGAGGCTCCATACATGTTTGATGGGGATCACAGAAATGCTCTGCATGCAATGCAGGTGAATGGGGACTCATCTCGCTTCGAGGGGGATGTCTCATGGTTTTTCTCGAGTTGCGGCGGGGACCTGGTTTACATTCTTGAGTTACGGTGGGGATGGCCCTTCAAAACGCGTGTTTGTTCAGCGACGTCGGGACTCCTGTCTAGTTATGAGGGACACCTCAGGAATCTATGCGAGGCTTGGCAGGGCAAAAGGGATGCTTCTCGAGGTGAGGCGGGAGACGCAGGGTTCCTTTCCAGTAGCCACAGAAATATTGGGATTCCTCTCAATGTACAAGAGAAGTCAGGCATCATCACTTTTGAAATAAGTGAACTCCAAGAGCCTCTCGAGGTGTCAAAGGCATGTGAGGCATTCTGTGGAAATGAGGCGGGGACCCTGGGCTTTCTCCAGGGACTCCACAGGGGATTCAGACATCCCTTCTCTTTGTGAGATGAAACATGAACCTGTATTCAAGCCACTGCAAGGAAACCCGACCGCCTTTCGTGTCAGGGCTTCCCGGTGTATATTCCACTTGATGCAGCAAACTCAGGGTCCCTCCCTCACACCTATTGCTGAGACAAGCCTCTTCTTGATGGGCTTGTGGAAGGTTGGCATACGTCTTGCATCTAGGCCAGGGAATCACCTCTCAACTCGAGACGATTTGGGGTACAAGGAGCATTCCTCAAGTTGCTGTGCTGAACTTGCTGTTCCTCTAGACTTGGGACGGTGTTCTCGGGGAATCTCTGGAGTTGCCTAAATGAAGTCAATCCACTGGTCGTGTTTGATGGGGAACGGGGGATGACCCTGGAGTCAATACAGGAGAATCGAGCCTCATCTCAAGTTGATTTGGGGTACATGGAGCTCCTTCACGTTTCTGGGGTGATATCAGGGTCCCTCTAGACGTGTGACAGTGTTCTTGGGGAATCTCTCGAGATCCGTCAAGCAAGTCGATGCTCCTTACATTCTTGATGGGTATCACGGGATTGCTCTGCATGCAGTGCAGGAGAATCGGGCCTCATCTCGCTTCGAGGGGGAAGTCTCATGTTTTTTCTCGAGTTTCGGCGGGGACCTGGTGTATATTCTCGAGTTACGGCGGGGATGGCCCTTCAAAACACGTGGTTGTTCAGCGACATCGGGATTCTAGTCTAGTTACGAGGCACAGCTCAGGAATCTCTGCGAGGCTTGGCAGGGCAAAAGGGAGGCTTCTCGAGGTGAGCGGGAGTCCCAGGTTCCCTTTCCAGTAGCCACAGTAATATTGCCATTCCTCTCAATGTTCAAGAAGCGTCAGACATCGTCACTTTTGGAAGCAGTGAACTCCGCGTGCGTCTCAAGGTGTCAATAGCATGTGAGGCATTCGGCCGAAATGAGGCGGGGACCTCAGGCTTTCTCTAGGGACTCCACAGGGGATTCAGACATCCCTTCATCTTGTGAGATGAAACACGAGCCTGTATTCAAGCCACTGCAAGGATATCCGGACTCCTTTCGAGTCAGCGCTTCTCGGTCAAGATTCCACTTGAGGCAACACACTCAGGGTCCCTCCCTCACACGTATTGCTGAGAAAAGCCTTCTCTTTAGGGGCTTGTGGAACGTTGGGATACGTCTTGCGTCTAGGCCAGGGAATCAGCTCTCATCTCGAGATGATTTGGGGTGCACGGAGCATTCCTCGAGTTGTTCTGCTGAACTTAGTATTCCTCTAGGCTTGGCACATTGTTCTCGGGGAACTTCTGGAGTTGCCTAAAGGAAGTCTAGCCACTGGTCCTGTTTGATGGGGAACGAGGGATGACTTTTTAGTCAATACAGGAGAATCGGGCCTCATCTCGAGTTGATTTGGGGTACATGGAGCTCCTTCACGTTGCTGGGGTGAACTCCGGGTCCCTCTAAATGTGACAGTGTTCCTGGTGACTCTCTCGAGATCCGTCAATTAAGTCGAGGCTCCATACATCCTTAATGGGGATCACGGAAATGCTCTTCATGCAATGCAGGTGAATCGGGCCTCATCTCGCTTCAAGGGGGAAGTCTCATGGTTTTTCTGGAGTTGCGGCTGGGACCTGGGGTGTATTCTCGAGTTACGGCGGAATGGCCCTTCAAAACTCGTGTTTGTTCAGCGACATCGGGTCTCCAGTCTAGTTACGAAGGACACCTCAGGAATCTCTGTGAGGCTTGGCAGGGCAAAAGGGACGCTTCTCGAGGTGAGGCGGGAGACCCAGGGTCCCTTTCCAGTAGCCACAAGAATATTGCGATTCCTCTCAATGTTCAAGAAGAGTCAGGCATTGTCACTTTTGGAAGCAGTGAACTCCGCGTGCCTCTCGAGGTGTCAAAATCATGTGAGGCATTCTGTCGAAATGATGCGGGGAACTCGAGATTTCTCTAGGCTCTCCAAATGGGATTCAGACATCCCTTCTCCTTGTGAGATGAAACACGAGCCTGTATTCAAGCCACTGGAAAGAACTACGGCCTCCTTTCCAGTCAGGGTTTCTCGGTGTATATTTCACTTGAGGCAGCAAACTCAGGGTCCCTCCCTCACACATATTGCTGAGAGAAGCCTCCTCTAGAGGTGCTTGTGGAACGTTGGCATACGTCTTGCGTCTAAGCCAGGGAATAAGCTCTCATCTCGAGACGATTTCGGGGAAAAGGAGCATTCCTCGAGTTGCTGTGCTGAACTTGGTGTTCCTCTAGACTTGAGACAGTGTTCTCGGGGAATCTCTCGTGTTGTGTAAAGGACATCAGGCCACTGGTCGTGTTTGATGGGGAATGGGGGATGGCTCTGGAGTCAATACAGGAGAATCGGGCCTCATCTCAAGTTGATTTGGGGTACATGGAGCTCCTTCACGTTACTGGGGTGACCTCAGGGTCCCTCTAGACGTGTGACAGAGTTCTTGGGGACTCTCTCGAGATCCGTCAAGCAAGTCGATGCTCCTTACATGCTTTATGGGGATCACGGGATTGCTCTTCATGCAATGCAGGTGAATGGGGACTCATCTCGCTTGAGAGGGAAGTCTCATGGTTTTTCTCGAGTTCCGGCGGGGACCTGTGGTATATTCTTGAGTTACGGTGGGGATGGCTCTTCAAAACGCGTGTTTGTTCTGCGACGTCGGGACTCCTGTCTAGTTATGAGGGACACCTCAGGAATCTTTGCGAGACTTGGCAGGGCAAAAGGGACGATTCTCGAGGTGAGGCGGAAGACCCATTATCCCTTTCCAGTAGCCACAGAAATATTGGGATTCTTCTCAATGTTCAAGAGTAGTAAGGCATTGTCACTTTTGAAAGCAGTGAACTCCGCTTGCCACTCGAGGTGTCAAAGGCATGTGAGACATTCCGTCGAAATGAGGCGGGGAACTCGGGCTTTCTGTAGTGACTATACAGCTGATTCAGACATCCCTTCTCCTTGTGAAATTAAAGATGAGCCTGTATTCAAGCCACTGCAAGGAAACCCGGCCTCCTTTCGAGTCAGGGCTTCTCGGTGTATATTCCACTTGACGCAGCAAACTCAGGGTCCCTCCCTCACACCTATTGCTGAGACAAGGCTTCTCTTGAGGGGCTTGTGGAACGTTGGCATATGTCTTGCGTCTAGGCCAGGGAATCAGCTCTCATCTCGAGACGATTTGGGGTGCACGAAGCATTCCTCAAGTTGTTCTGCTGAACTTAGTATTCCTCTAGGCTTGGCACATTGTTCTCGGGGAACTTCTGGAGTTGCCTAAAGGAAGTCGAGCCACTGGTCCTATATGATGGGGAACGGGGAAAGGCTCTGGAGTCAATAAAGCAGAATCGGGCCTCATCTCGATTTGATTTGGGGTACATGGAGCTCCTTCACGTTGCTGGGGTGATCTCAGGGTCCCTCTCTACGTCTGACTGTGTTCCTGGGGCCTCTTTCGAGATCCGTCAAGCAAGTCGAGGCTCCATACATGCTTGATGGGGATGACGGAATTGCTCTGCATGCAATGCAGGTGAATGGGGACTCATCTCGCTTCGAGGGGAAAGTCTTATGGTTTTTCTGAAGTTGCGGCAGGGACCTGGGATATATTCTTGAGTTACGGCGGGGATGGCCCTTCAATACTCGTGTTTGTTCAGCGACGTCGGGACTCCTGTCTAGTTATGAGGGACACCTCAGGAATCTCTGCGAGGCTTGCCAGGGCAAAAGGGACGCTTCTCGAGGTGAGGCGGGAGACCCAGGGTTCCTTTCCAGTAGCCACAGTAATATTGGGATTCCGCTCAATGTACAAGAGAAGTCAGGCATCTTCACTTTTGGAAGCAGTGAAATCCGCGTGCCTCTCGAGGTGTCAAAGATATCTGAGGCATTCTGTCGACATGAGGTGGGGACCTTTGGCTTTCTCTAGGGACTCCACAGTGGATTCAGACTTTCCTTCTCCTTGTGAGATGAAAGATGAGCCTGTATTCAAGCCACTGCAAGGAAATCAGGCCTCCTTTCCAGTCAGGGCTTCTCGGTATATATTCCTCTTGAGGCAGAAAATTCAGGGTCCCTCCCTCACATCTATTGCTGAGAGAAGCCTCCTCTTGAGTGGCTTGTGGAAGGTTGGCATATGTCTTGCGTCTAGGCCAGGGAATCAGCTCTCATCTCGAGACGATTTGGGGTACAAGGAGCATTCCTCGAGTTGCTGTGCTTAACTTGCTGATCCTCTATACTTTGGATGGTGTTCTCGGGGAATCTCTGGAGTTGCTTAAAGGAAGTCAGTCCACTGGTCGTGTTTGATGGAGAAGGGGGTATGGCTCTGGAATCAATGCAGTGGAATCGGACCTCATCTCGAGTTGATTTGGGGTACATGGAGCTCATTCGTTTTGCTGGGGTGACCTCAGGGTCCCTCTAGACGTGTGACAGTGTTCTTACGGACTCTCTCGAGATCCGTCAAGCAAGTCAATGCTCCTTACATGCTTGATGGGTATCACACAATTGCTCTGCATGCACTGCAGTAGAATCGGGCCTCATCTCGCTTCGAGGAGGAAGTCTCATGGTTTTTCTTGAGTTGCGGCGGGGACCTGGGGTATATTCTCGAGTTACGGCGGGAATGGCCCTTCAAAACTCGTGTTTGTTCAGTGACATCGGGACTCCAGTCTAGTTACGAAGGACACCTCAGGAATCTCTGTGAGGCTTGACAGGGCAAAAGGGACGCTTCTCGAGGTGAGGCGGGAGACCCAGGGTCCCTTTCCAGTAGCCACAGGAATATTGCGATTCCTCTCAATGTTCAAGAAGAGTCAGACATCGCCACTTTTGGAAGCAGTGAACTCGCGTGCCTCTCGAGGTGTCAAAGGCATGTGAGGCATTCTGTCGAAATGAGGCGGGAACCTTGGGCTTTCTCTAGGGACTCCAGAGGGGATTCAGATATTCCCTCTCCCTGTGAGATGAAAGATGAGCCTGTGTTCAAGCCACTGCAAGGAAATCCGGACTCCTTTCGATTCAGGGCTTCTCGGTGTATATTCCATTGAGGCAGCAAACTCAGGGTCCCTCCCTCATACCTATTGCTGAGAGAAGCCTCCTCTTGAGGGGCTTGTGGAAGGTTGGCATACGTCTTGCGTCTAGGCCAGGGAATCAGCTCTCATCTTGAGACAATTTGGGGTAGAAGGAGCAGTCCTCGAGTTGCTCTGCTGAACTTGGTGTTCCTCTAGACTTGGGACGTTGTTCTCGTGGAATCTCTGGAGTTGCCTAAAGGTAGTCAGGTCACTGGTCGTGTTTGATCGGGAAAGGGGGATGGCTCTGGAGTCAATCCAGTGGAATCGGGCCTCATCTCGAGTTTATTTGGGGCACATGGAGCTCTTTCGCGTTGCTGGTGTGACTTCAGGGTCCCTGTAGACGGGTGACAGTGTTTTTGGGGACTCTCTCGAAATCCGTCAAGCAAGTCGATGCTCCTTACATGTTTGTTGGGTATCACGGAATTGCTCTGCATGCAGTGCAGGAGAATCGGTCCTCATCTCACTTCGAGGGGGAAGTCTCATGGTTTTTCTCGAGTTGCGGCGGGGACCTGGGGTATATTCTCCAGTTACGGCGGAGATGGCCCTTCAAAACACGTGTTTGTTCAACGGCGTCGGGACTCAAGTCTAGTTACGAGGGACACCTGAGGAATCCCTCGAAGGCTTGGCAGGGCAAAAGGGACACTTCTCCAGGTGAGTCTGGAGACCCAGTGTCCCTTTCCAGTAACCACAGTAATATTGCGATTCCTCTCAATGTTCAAGAAGAGTCAGGCATCGTCACTTTTTGAAGCAATGAACTCCGCGTGCCTCTCGAGGTGTCAAATTCAAGTGAGGCATTCTGTCGAAAAGAGGCGGGGACCTAGGGCTTTCTCTACGGACCCCACAGCTGATTCAGACATCCCTTCTCCTTGTGAGATGAAAGATGAGCCTGTATTCAAGCCACAGCAAGGAAATCCAGCCTCCTTTCGAGTCATGGCTTGTCGGTGTATATTCCACTTGAGGCAGCAAACTCAGGGTCCCTCCTCACACCTATTTCTGAGAGAAGCCTCCTCTTGAGGGGCTTGTGGAAGGTTGGCATATGTCTTGCGTCTAAGCCTGGGAATCAGCTCTCATCTCGAGACAATTTCGGGGGTAAAAGGAGCATTCCTCGTGTTGCTGTGCTGAACTTGGTGTTCCTCTAGACTTGAGCCCGTTGTTCTCGGGGAATCTCTGGAGTTGCCTAAAGGACTTCAGGCCACTGGTCGTGTTTGATGGGATCCGGGGATGGCTCTGGTGTCAATACAGGAGAATCGGGCCTCATCTCGATTTAACTTGGGGTACATGGAGCTCCTTCGCCATTGCTGGGGTGACTTCAGTGTCCCTATAGACTTGTGACAGTGTTCTTGGGACTGCTCTAGATCCATCAAGCAAGTCGAGGCTCCTTACATGCTTTCATGGGGCTCACGGAATTGCTCTGCATGCATGCAGGGGAATCGGGCCTCATCTCGCTTCGAGGGGGAAGTCTCATGGTTTTTCTCGAGTTGAGGCGGGGACCTGGGTATATTCTCGAGTTACGGCGGGGATGGCCCTTCAAAACTCGTGTTTGTTCAGCGAAGTCGGGACTCCTGTCGAGTTATGAGGGACACCTCAGGAATCTCTGCGAGGCTTGGCAGGGCAAAACGGACGCTTCTCGAGGTGAGGCGGGAGACCCAGGGTCCCTTTCCAGTAGCCACAGGGATATTGGGATTCCTGTCAATGTTCAAGAGGAGTCAGGCTCCGTCAAATTTTGAAGCAGTGAACTCTGCGTGCCTCTCGAGGTGTCAAAGGCATGTGAGGCATTCCGTCGAAAGGAGTCGGGACCTAGGGCTTTCTCTAGGGATTCCACAGGTGGTTCAGACATCCCTTAACTTGTGAGATGAAAGAGGAGACTGTATTCAAGCCACTGCAAGGAAACCCGGCCTCCTTTCGAGTCAGGGCTTCTCGTGTATATGCCAATTGAGGCAGCAATCTCAGGGTCCCTCCCTCATACCTATTGCTGAGAGAAGCCTCCTCTTGAGGGGCTTGTGGAAAGTTGGCCTAGTCTTGAGTCTAAGCCAGGGAATCAGCTCTCATCTCGAGGCAATTTGGGGTACACGGAGCATTACTCGAGTTGCTCTGCTGAACTTGTTATTCATCTAGACTTGGCCCGTTGTTCTCGGGGAACCTCTGGAGTTGCCTAAAGGGAGTCAAGCCTCAGGTCGTGTTTGATGGGGAACGGGGGATGGCTCTGGAGTCAATGCAGGGGAAGCGGGCCTCATCTCGAGTTGATTTGTGGGCCCATGGAGCTCCTTCATAATGCTGGTGTGATCTGAGTGTCCCTCTGTACTTGTGACAGTGTTTTTGCGGACTGTCTCGACATCCATCAAGCAAGTCGAGGCTCCTGACATGTTTCAGGGGGCTCACGGAATTGCTCTGCATGCAGTGCAGGGGAATCGGCCTCATCTCGCTTGGAGGGGAAGTCTCATGGTTTTTCTCGAGTTGCGGCGGGGACCTGGGGTACATTCTCGAGTTACGGCGGGGATGGCCCTTCAACCCTCGTGTTTGTTCAACGAAGTCAGGACTCCTGTCGAGTTACGAGGGACACCTCAGGAGTCTCTTCGAGGCTTGGCAGGGCAAAAGGGACGCTTCTCGAGATGAGTCGGGAGACCCAGGGTCCCTTTCCAGTAGCCACAGGGATACTGGGATTCCTGTCAATGTTCAAGAGGAGTCAGGCATCGTCAAATTTTGAAGCAGTGAGCTCTGCGTGCCTCTCGAGGTGTCAGAGGCATGTGAGGCATTCCGTCGAAAGGAGTCGGGGACCTAGGGCTTTCTCTAGGGACTCCACAGGTGGTGCAGACATCCCTTCACCTTGTGAGATGAAAGACTAGACTGTATTCAAGCCACTGCAAGGAAACCCGGCCTCCTTTCGAGTCATGGCTTCTCGGTGTATATGCCCATTGAGGCAGCAATCTCAGGGTCCCTCCCTCATACCTATTGCTGAGAGAAGCCTCCTCTTGAGGGGCTTGTGGAAAATTGGCCTACGTCTTGAGTCTAAGCCAGGGAATCAGCTCTCATCTCGAGGCAATTTGGGGTACACGGAGCAGTTCTCGAGTTGCTCTGCTGAACTTGGTACTCCTCTAGACTTGGCCCGTTGTTCTCGGGAACCTCTGGAGTTGCCTAAAGGGAGTCAAGCTCAGGTCGTGTTTGATGGGGAACGGGGGATGGCTCTGGAGTCAATGCAGGGGAAGCGGGCCTCATCTCGAGTTGATTTGGGGCCCATGGAGCTCCTTCGCGATGCTGGTGTGACCTCAGGGTCCCTCTCTACTTGTGACAGTGTTTTTGCGGACTGTCTCGACATCCATCAAGCAAGTCGAGGCTCCTGACATGTTTCAGGGGGCTCACGGAATTGCTCTGCATGCAGTGCAGGGGAATCGGGCCTCATCTCGCTTGGAGGGGGAAGTCTCATGGTTTTTCTCGAGTTGCGCGGGGACCTGGGGTACATTCTCGACTTACGGCGGGGATGGCCCTTCAACCCTCGTGTTTGTCCACGAAGTCAGGACTCCTGTCGAGTTACGAGGGACACCTCAGGAGTCTCTTCGAGGCTTGGCAGGGCAAAAGGGAACGCTTCTCGAGGTGAGTCGGGAGACCCAGGGTCCCTTTCCAGTAGCCACAGGGATACTGGGATTCCTGTCAATGTTCAAGAGGAGTCAGGCTCCGTCAAATTTTGAAGCAGTGAGCTCTGCGTGCCTCTCGAGGTGTCAGAGGCATGTGAGGCATTCCGTCGAAAGGAGTCGGGGACCTAGGGCTTTCTCTAGGGACTCCACAGGTGGTGCAGACATCCCTTCACCTTGTGAGATGAAAGACTAGACTGTATTCAAGCCACTGCAAGGAAACCCGGCCTCCTTTCGAGTCAGGGCTTCTCGGTGTATATGCCCATTGAGGCAGCAATCTCAGGGTCCCTCCCTCATACCTATTGCTGAGAGAAGCCTCCTCTTGAGGGGCTTGTGGAAAGGTGGCCTACGTCTTGAGTCTAAGCCAGGGAATCAGCTCTCATCTCGAGGCAATTTGGGGTACACGGAGCAGTCCTCGAGTTGCTCTGCTGAACTTGGTACTCCTCTAGACTTGGCCCGTTGTTCTCGGGGAACCTCTGGAGTTGCCTAAAGGGAGTCAAGCCTCAGGTCGTGTTTGATGGGGAACGGGGGATGGCTCTGGAGTCAATGCAGGGGAAGCGGGCCTCATCTCGAGTTGATTTGGGGCCCATGGAGCTCCTTCGCGATGCTGGTGTGACCTCAGGGTCCCTCTCTACTTGTGACAGTGTTTTTGCGGACTGTCTCGACATCCATCAAGCAAGTCGAGGCTCCTGACATGTTTCAGGGGGCTCACGGAATTGCTCTGCATGCAGTGCAGGGGAATCGGGCCTCATCTCGCTTGGAGGGGGAAGTCTCATGGTTTTTCTCGAGTTGCGGCGGGGACCTGGGGTACATTCTCGACTTACGGCGGGGATGGCCCTTCAACCCTCGTGTTTGTTCAACGAAGTCAGGACTCCTGTCGAGTTACGAGGGACACCTCAGGAGTCTCTTCGAGGCTTGGCAGGGCAAAAGGGACGCTTCTCGAGGTGAGTCGGGAGACCCAGGGTCCCTTTCCAGTAGCCACAGGGATACTGGGATTCCTGTCAATGTTCAAGAGGAGTCAGGCTCCGTCAAATTTTGAAGCAGTGAGCTCTGCGTGCCTCTCGAGGTGTCAGAGGCATGTGAGGCATTCCGTCGAAAGGAGTCGGGGACCTAGGGCTTTCTCTAGGGACTCCACAGGTGGTGCAGACATCCCTTCACCTTGTGAGATGAAAGACTAGACTGTATTCAAGCCACTGCAAGGAAACCCGGCCTCCTTTCGAGTCAGGGCTTCTCGGTGTATATGCCCATTGAGGCAGCAATCTCAGGGTCCCTCCCTCATACCTATTGCTGAGAGAAGCCTCCTCTTGAGGGGCTTGTGGAAAGGTGGCCTACGTCTTGAGTCTAAGCCAGGGAATCAGCTCTCATCTCGAGGCAATTTGGGGTACACGGAGCAGTCCTCGAGTTGCTCTGCTGAACTTGGTACTCCTCTAGACTTGGCCCGTTGTTCTCGGGGAACCTCTGGAGTTGCCTAAAGGGAGTCAAGCCTCAGGTCGTGTTTGATGGGGAACGGGGGATGGCTCTGGAGTCAATGCAGGGGAAGCGGGCCTCATCTCGAGTTGATTTGGGGCCCATGGAGCTCCTTCGCGATGCTGGTGTGACCTCAGGGTCCCTCTCTACTTGTGACAGTGTTTTTGCGGACTGTCTCGACATCCATCAAGCAAGTCGAGGCTCCTGACATGTTTCAGGGGCTCACGGAATTGCTCTGCATGCAGTGCAGGGGAATCGGGCCTCATCTCGCTTGGAGGGGGAAGTCTCATGGTTTTTCTCGAGTTGCGGCGGGGACCTGGGGTACATTCTCGACTTACGGCGGGGATGGCCCTTCAACCCTCGTGTTTGTTCAACGAAGTCAGGACTCCTGTCGAGTTACGAGGGACACCTCAGGAGTCTCTTCGAGGCTTGGCAGGGCAAAAGGGACGCTTCTCGAGGTGAGTCGGGAGACCCAGGGTCCCTTTCCAGTAGCCACAGGGATACTGGGATTCCTGTCAATGTTCAAGAGGAGTCAGGCTCCGTCAAATTTTGAAGCAGTGAGCTCTGCGTCCCTCTCGAGGTGTCAGAGGCATGTGAGGCATTCCGTCGAAAGGAGTCGGGGACCTAGGGCTTTCTCTAGGGACTCCACAGGTGGTGCAGACATCCCTTCACCTTGTGAGATGAAAGACTAGACTGTATTCAAGCCACTGCAAGGAAACCCGGCCTCCTTTCGAGTCAGGGCTTCTCGGTGTATATGCCCATTGAGGCAGCAATCTCAGGGTCCCTCCCTCATACCTATTGCTGAGAGAAGCCTCCTCTTGAGGGGCTTGTGGAAAGGTGGCCTACGTCTTGAGTCTAAGCCAGGGAATCAGCTCTCATCTCGAGGCAATTTGGGGTACACGGAGCAGTCCTCGAGTTGCTCTGCTGAACTTGGTACTCCTCTAGACTTGGCCCGTTGTTCTCGGGGAACCTCTGGAGTTGCCTAAAGGGAGTCAAGCCTCAGGTCGTGTTTGATGGGGAACGGGGGATGGCTCTGGAGTCAATGCAGGGGAAGCGGGCCTCATCTCGAGTTGATTTGGGGCCCATGGAGCTCCTTCGCGATGCTGGTGTGACCTCAGGGTCCCTCTCTACTTGTGACAGTGTTTTTGCGGACTGTCTCGACATCCATCAAGCAAGTCGAGGCTCCTGACATGTTTCAGGGGGCTCACGGAATTGCTCTGCATGCAGTGCAGGGGAATCGGGCCTCATCTCGCTTGGAGGGGGAAGTCTCATGGTTTTTCTCGAGTTGCGGCGGGGACCTGGGGTACATTCGACTTACGGCGGGGATGGCCCTTCAACCCTCGTGTTTGTTCAACGAAGTCAGGACTCCTGTCGAGTTACGAGGGACACCTCAGGAGTCTCTTCGAGGCTTGGCAGGGCAAAAGGGACGCTTCTCGAGGTGAGTCGGGAGACCCAGGGTCCCTTTCCAGTAGCCACAGGGATACTGGGATTCCTGTCAATGTTCAAGAGGAGTCAGGCTCCGTCAAATTTTGAAGCAGTGAGCTCTGCGTGCTCTCTCGAGGTGTCAGAGGCATGTGAGGCATTCCGTCGAAAGGAGTCGGGGACCTAGGGCTTTCTCTAGGGACTCCACAGGTGGTGCAGACATCCCTTCACCTTGTGAGATGAAAGACTAGACTGTATTCAAGCCACTGCAAGGAAACCCGGCCTCCTTTCGAGTCAGGGCTTCTCGGTGTATATGCCCATTGAGGCAGCAATCTCAGGGTCCCTCCCTCATACCTATTGCTGAGAGAAGCCTCCTCTTGAGGGGCTTGTGGAAAGTGGCCTACGTCTTGAGTCTAAGCCAGGGAATCAGCTCTCATCTCGAGGCAATTTGGGGTACACGGAGCAGTCCTCGAGTTGCTCTGCTGAACTTACTCCTCTAGACTTGGCCCGTTGTTCTCGGGGAACCTCTGGAGTTGCCTAAAGGAGTCAAGCCTCAGGTCGTGTTTGATGGGGAACGGGGGATGGCTCTGGAGTCAATGCAGGGGAAGCGGGCCTCATCTCGAGTTGATTTGGGGCCCATGGAGCTCCTTCGCGATGCTGGTGTGACCTCAGGGTCCCTCTCTACTTGTGACAGTGTTTTTGCGGACTGTCTCGACATCCATCAAGCAAGTCGAGGCTCCTGACATGTTTTCAGGGGGCTCACGGAATTGCTCTGCATGCAGTGCAGGGGAATCGGGCCTCATCTCGCTTGGGGGGGAAGTCTCATGGTTTTTCTCGAGTTGCGGCGGGGACCTGGGGTACATTCTCGACTTACGGCGGGGATGGCCCTTCAACCCTCGTGTTTGTTCAACGAAGTCAGGACTCCTGTCGAGTTACGAGGGACACCTCAGGAGTCTCTTCGAGGCTTGGCAGGGCAAAAGGGACGCTTCTCGAGGTGAGTCGGGAGACCCAGGGTCCCTTTCCAGTAGCCACAGGGATACTGGGATTCCTGTCAATGTTCAAGAGGAGTCAGGCTCCGTCAAATTTTGAAGCAGTGAGCTCTGCGTGCCTCTCGAGGTGTCAGAGGCATGTGAGGCATTCCGTCGAAAGGAGTCGGGGACCTAGGGCTTTCTCTAGGGACTCCACAGGTGGTGCAGACATCCCTTCACCTTGTGAGATGAAAGACTAGACTGTATTCAAGCCACTGCAAGGAAACCCGGCCTCCTTTCGAGTCAGGGCTTCTCGGTGTATATGCCCATTGAGGCAGCAATCTCAGGGTCCCTCCCTCATACCTATTGCTGAGAGAAGCCTCCTCTTGAGGGGCTTGTGGAAAGGTGGCCTACGTCTTGAGTCTAAGCCAGGGAATCAGCTCTCATCTCGAGGCAATTTGGGGTACACGGAGCAGTCCTCGAGTTGCTCTGCTGAACTTGGTACTCCTCTAGACTTGGCCCGTTTCTCTCGGGGAACCTCTGGAGTTGCCTAAAGGGAGTCAAGCCTCAGGTCGTGTTTGATGGGGAACGGGGGATGGCTCTGGAGTCAATGCAGGGGAAGCGGGCCTCATCTCGAGTTGATTTGGGGCCCATGGAGCTCCTTCGCGATGCTGGTGTGACCTCAGGGTCCCTCTCTACTTGTGACAGTGTTTTTGCGGACTGTCTCGACATCCATCAAGCAAGTCGAGGCTCCTGACATGTTTCAGGGGGCTCACGGAATTGCTCTGCATGCAGTGCAGGGGAATCGGGCCTCATCTCGCTTGGAGGGGGAAGTCTCATGGTTTTTCTCGAGTTGCGGCGGGGACCTGGGGTACATTCTCGACTTACGGCGGGGATGGCCCTTCAACCCTCGTGTTTGTTCAACGAAGTCAGGACTCCTGTCGAGTTACGAGGGACACCTCAGGAGTCTCTTCGAGGCTTGGCAGGGCAAAAGGGACGCTTCTCGAGGTGAGTCGGGAGACCCAGGGTCCCTTTCCAGTAGCCACAGGGATACTGGGATTCCTGTCAATGTTCAAGAGGAGTCAGGCTCCGTCAAATTTTGAAGCAGTGAGCTCTGCGTGCCTCTCGAGGTGTCAGAGGCATGTGAGGCATTCCGTCGAAAGGAGTCGGGGACCTAGGGCTTTCTCTAGGGACTCCACAGGTGGTGCAGACATCCCTTCACCTTGTGAGATGAAAGACTAGACTGTATTCAAGCCACTGCAAGGAAACCCGGCCTCCTTTCGAGTCAGGGCTTCTCGGTGTATATGCCCATTGAGGCAGCAATCTCAGGGTCCCTCCCTCATACCTATTGCTGAGAGAAGCCTCCTCTTGAGGGGCTTGTGGAAAGGTGGCCTACGTCTTGAGTCTAAGCCAGGGAATCAGCTCTCATCTCGAGGCAATTTGGGGTACACGGAGCAGTCCTCGAGTTGCTCTGCTGAACTTGGTACTCCTCTAGACTTGGCCCGTTGTTCTCGGGGAACCTCTGGAGTTGCCTAAAGGGAGTCAAGCCTCAGGTCGTGTTTGATGGGGAACGGGGGATGGCTCTGGAGTCAATGCAGGGGAAGCGGGCCTCATCTCGAGTTGATTTGGGGCCCATGGAGCTCCTTCGCGATGCTGGTGTGACCTCAGGGTCCCTCTCTACTTGTGACAGTGTTTTTGCGGACTGTCTCGACATCCATCAAGCAAGTCGAGGCTCCTGACATGTTTCAGGGGGCTCACGGAATTGCTCTGCATGCAGTGCAGGGGAATCGGGCCTCATCTCGCTTGGAGGGGGAAGTCTCATGGTTTTTCT
The DNA here is from genome assembly GCA_020976825.1 of Odocoileus hemionus. Taxonomy (NCBI): domain Eukaryota; kingdom Metazoa; phylum Chordata; class Mammalia; order Artiodactyla; family Cervidae; genus Odocoileus; species Odocoileus hemionus. The sequence continues at coordinate 58,338 of JAJLRB010001383.1, read as the reverse complement.
CGAGTTGCGGCGGGGACCTGGGGTACATTCTCGACTTACGGCGGGGATGGCCCTTCAACCCTCGTGTTTGTTCAACGAAGTCAGGACTCCTGTCGAGTTACGAGGGACACCTCAGGAGTCTCTTCGAGGCTTGGCAGGGCAAAAGGGACGCTTCTCGAGGTGAGTCGGGAGACCCAGGGTCCCTTTCCAGTAGCCACAGGGATACTGGGATTCCTGTCAATGTTCAAGAGGAGTCAGGCTCCGTCAAATTTTGAAGCAGTGAGCTCTGCGTGCCTCTCGAGGTGTCAGAGGCATGTGAGGCATTCCGTCGAAAGGAGTCGGGGACCTAGGGCTTTCTCTAGGGACTCCACAGGTGGTGCAGACATCCCTTCACCTTGTGAGATGAAAGACTAGACTGTATTCAAGCCACTGCAAGGAAACCCGGCCTCCTTTCGAGTCAGGGCTTCTCGGTGTATATGCCCATTGAGGCAGCAATCTCAGGGTCCCTCCCTCATACCTATTGCTGAGAGAAGCCTCCTCTTGAGGGGCTTGTGGAAAGGTGGCCTACGTCTTGAGTCTAAGCCAGGGAATCAGCTCTCATCTCGAGGCAATTTGGGGTACACGGAGCAGTCCTCGAGTTGCTCTGCTGAACTTGGTACTCCTCTAGACTTGGCCCGTTGTTCTCGGGGAACCTCTGGAGTTGCCTAAAGGGAGTCACGCCTCAGGTCGTGTTTGATGGGGAACGGGGGATGGCTCTGGAGTCAATGCAGGGGAAGCGGGCCTCATCTCGAGTTGATTTGGGGCCCATGGAGCTCCTTCGCGATGCTGGTGTGACCTCAGGGTCCCTCTCTACTTGTGACAGTGTTTTTGCGGACTGTCTCGACATCCATCAAGCAAGTCGAGGCTCCTGACATGTTTCAGGGGGCTCACGGAATTGCTCTGCATGCAGTGCAGGGGAATCGGGCCTCATCTCGCTTGGAGGGGGAAGTCTCATGGTTTTTCTCGAGTTGCGGCGGGGACCTGGGGTACATTCTCGACTTACGGCGGGGATGGCCCTTCAACCCTCGTGTTTGTTCAACGAAGTCAGGACTCCTGTCGAGTTACGAGGGACACCTCAGGAGTCTCTTCGAGGCTTGGCAGGGCAAAAGGGACGCTTCTCGAGGTGAGTCGGGAGACCCAGGGTCCCTTTCCAGTAGCCACAGGGATACTGGGATTCCTGTCAATGTTCAAGAGGAGTCAGGCTCCGTCAAATTTTGAAGCAGTGAGCTCTGCGTGCCTCTCGAGGTGTCAGAGGCATGTGAGGCATTCCGTCGAAAGGAGTCGGGGACCTAGGGCTTTCTCTAGGGACTCCACAGGTGGTGCAGACATCCCTTCACCTTGTGAGATGAAAGACTAGACTGTATTCAAGCCACTGCAAGGAAACCCGGCCTCCTTTCGAGTCAGGGCTTCTCGGTGTATATGCCCATTGAGGCAGCAATCTCAGGGTCCCTCCCTCATACCTATTGCTGAGAGAAGCCTCCTCTTGAGGGGCTTGTGGAAAGGTGGCCTACGTCTTGAGTCTAAGCCAGGGAATCAGCTCTCATCTCGAGGCAATTTGGGGTACACGGAGCAGTCCTCGAGTTGCTCTGCTGAACTTGGTACTCCTCTAGACTTGGCCCGTTGTTCTCGGGGAACCTCTGGAGTTGCCTAAAGGGAGTCAAGCCTCAGGTCGTGTTTGATGGGAACGGGGGATGGCTCTGGAGTCAATGCAGGGGAAGCGGGCCTCATCTCGAGTTGATTTGGGGCCCATGGAGCTCCTTCGCGATGCTGGTGTGACCTCAGGGTCCCTCTCTACTTGTGACAGTGTTTTTGCGGACTGTCTCGACATCCATCAAGCAAGTCGAGGCTCCTGACATGTTTCAGGGGGCTCACGGAATTGCTCTGCATGCAGTGCAGGGGAATCGGGCCTCATCTCGCTTGGAGGGGGAAGTCTCATGGTTTTTCTCGAGTTGCGGCGGGGACCTGGGGTACATTCTCGACTTACGGCGGGGATGGCCCTTCAACCCTCGTGTTTGTTCAACGAAGTCAGGACTCCTGTCGAGTTACGAGGGACACCTCAGGAGTCTCTTCGAGGCTTGGCAGGGCAAAAGGGACGCTTCTCGAGGTGAGTCGGGAGACCCAGGGTCCCTTTCCAGTAGCCACAGGGATACTGGGATTCCTGTCAATGTTCAAGAGGAGTCAGGCTCCGTCGTCAAATTTTGAAGCAGTGAGCTCTGCGTGCCTCTCGAGGTGTCAGAGGCATGTGAGGCATTCCGTCGAAAGGAGTCGGGGACCTAGGGCTTTCTCTAGGGACTCCACAGGTGGTGCAGACATCCCTTCACCTTGTGAGATGAAAGACTAGACTGTATTCAAGCCACTGCAAGGAAACCCGGCCTCCTTTCGAGTCAGGGCTTCTCGGTGTATATGCCCATTGAGGCAGCAATCTCAGGGTCCCTCCCTCATACCTATTGCTGAGAGAAGCCTCCTCTTGAGGGGCTTGTGGAAAGGTGGCCTACGTCTTGAGTCTAAGCCAGGGAATCAGCTCTCATCTCGAGGCAATTTGGGGTACACGGAGCAGTCCTCGAGTTGCTCTGCTGAACTTGGTACTCCTCTAGACTTGGCCCGTTGTTCTCGGGGAACCTCTGGAGTTGCCTAAAGGGAGTCAAGCCTCAGGTCGTGTTTGATGGGGAACGGGGGATGGCTCTGGAGTCAATGCAGGGGAAGCGGGCCTCATCTCGAGTTGATTTGGGGCCCATGGAGCTCCTTCGCGATGCTGGTGTGACCTCAGGGTCCCTCTCTACTTGTGACAGTGACAGTGTTTTTGCGGACTGTCTCGACATCCATCAAGCAAGTCGAGGCTCCTGACATGTTTCAGGGGGCTCACGGAATTGCTCTGCATGCAGTGCAGGGGAATCGGGCCTCATCTCGCTTGGAGGGGGAAGTCTCATGGTTTTTCTCGAGTTGCGGCGGGGACCTGGGGTACATTCTCGACTTACGGCGGGGATGGCCCTTCAACCCTCGTGTTTGTTCAACGAAGTCAGGACTCCTGTCGAGTTACGAGGGACACCTCAGGAGTCTCTTCGAGGCTTGGCAGGGCAAAAGGGACGCTTCTCGAGGTGAGTCGGGAGACCCAGGGTCCCTTTCCAGTAGCCACAGGGATACTGGGATTCCTGTCAATGTTCAAGAGGAGTCAGGCTCCGTCAAATTTTGAAGCAGTGAGCTCTGCGTGCCTCTCGAGGTGTCAGAGGCATGTGAGGCATTCCGTCGAAAGGAGTCGGGGACCTAGGGCTTTCTCTAGGGACTCCACAGGTGGTGCAGACATCCCTTCACCTTGTGAGATGAAAGACTAGACTGTATTCAAGCCACTGCAAGGAAACCCGGCCTCCTTTCGAGTCAGGGCTTCTCGGTGTATATGCCCATTGAGGCAGCAATCTCAGGGTCCCTCCCTCATACCTATTGCTGAGAGAAGCCTCCTCTTGAGGGGCTTGTGGAAAGGTGGCCTACGTCTTGAGTCTAAGCCAGGGAATCAGCTCTCATCTCGAGGCAATTTGGGGTACACGGAGCAGTCCTCGAGTTGCTCTGCTGAACTTGGTACTCCTCTAGACTTGGCCCGTTGTTCTCGGGGAACCTCTGGAGTTGCCTAAAGGGAGTCAAGCCTCAGGTCGTGTTTGATGGGGAACGGGGGATGGCTCTGGAGTCAATGCAGGGGAAGCGGGGGCCTCATCTCGAGTTGATTTGGGGCCCATGGAGCTCCTTCGCGATGCTGGTGTGACCTCAGGGTCCCTCTCTACTTGTGACAGTGTTTTTGCGGACTGTCTCGACATCCATCAAGCAAGTCGAGGCTCCTGACATGTTTCAGGGGGCTCACGGAATTGCTCTGCATGCAGTGCAGGGGAATCGGGCCTCATCTCGCTTGGGGGGAAGTCTCATGGTTTTTCTCGAGTTGCGGCGGGGACCTGGGGTACATTCTCGACTTACGGCGGGGATGGCCCTTCAACCCTCGTGTTTGTTCAACGAAGTCAGGACTCCTGTCGAGTTACGAGGGACACCTCAGGAGTCTCTTCGAGGCTTGGCAGGGCAAAAGGGACGCTTCTCGAGGTGAGTCGGGAGACCCAGGGTCCCTTTCCAGTAGCCACAGGGATACTGGGATTCCTGTCAATGTTCAAGAGGAGTCAGGCTCCGTCAAATTTTGAAGCAGTGAGCTCTGCGTGCCTCTCGAGGTGTCAGAGGCATGTGAGGCATTCCGTCGAAAGGAGTCGGGGACCTAGGGCTTTCTCTAGGGACTCCACAGGTGGTGCAGACATCCCTTCACCTTGTGAGATGAAAGACTAGACTGTATTCAAGCCACTGCAAGGAAACCCGGCCTCCTTTCGAGTCAGGGCTTCTCGGTGTATATGCCCATTGAGGCAGCAATCTCAGGGTCCCTCCCTCATACCTATTGCTGAGAGAAGCCTCCTCTTGAGGGGCTTGTGGAAAGGTGGCCTACGTCTTGAGTCTAAGCCAGGGAATCAGCTCTCATCTCGAGGCAATTTGGGGTACACGGAGCAGTCCTCGAGTTGCTCTGCTGAACTTGGTACTCCTCTAGACTTGGCCCGTTGTTCTCGGGGAACCTCTGGAGTTGCCTAAAGGGAGTCAAGCCTCAGGTCGTGTTTGATGGGGAACGGGGGATGGCTCTGGAGTCAATGCAGGGGAAGCGGGCCTCATCTCGAGTTGATTTGGGCCCATGGAGCTCCTTCGCGATGCTGGTGTGACCTCAGGGTCCCTCTCTACTTGTGACAGTGTTTTTTGCGGACTGTCTCGACATCCATCAAGCAAGTCGAGGCTCCTGACATGTTTCAGGGGGCTCACGGAATTGCTCTGCATGCAGTGCAGGGGAATCGGGCCTCATCTCGCTTGGAGGGGGAAGTCTCATGGTTTTTCTCGAGTTGCGGCGGGGACCTGGGGTACATTCTCGACTTACGGCGGGGATGGCCCTTCAACCCTCGTGTTTGTTCAACGAAGTCAGGACTCCTGTCGAGTTACGAGGGACACCTCAGGAGTCTCTTCGAGGCTTGGCAGGGCAAAAGGGACGCTTCTCGAGGTGAGTCGGGAGACCCAGGGTCCCTTTCCAGTAGCCACAGGGATACTGGGATTCCTGTCAATGTTCAAGAGGAGTCAGGCTCCGTCAAATTTTGAAGCAGTGAGCTCTGCGTGCTCTCGAGGTGTCAGAGGCATGTGAGGCATTCCGTCGAAAGGAGTCGGGACCTAGGGCTTTCTCTAGGGACTCCACAGGTGGTGCAGACATCCCTTCACCTTGTGAGATGAAAGACTAGACTGTATTCAAGCCACTGCAAGGAAACCCGGCCTCCTTTCGAGTCAGGGCTTCTCGGTGTATATGCCCATTGAGGCAGCAATCTCAGGGTCCCTCCCTCATACCTATTGCTGAGAGAAGCCTCCTCTTGAGGGGCTTGTGGAAAGGTGGCCTACGTCTTGAGTCTAAGCCAGGGAATCAGCTCTCATCTCGAGGCAATTTGGGGTACACGGAGCAGTCCTCGAGTTGCTCTGCTGAACTTGGTACTCCTCTAGACTTGGCCCGTTGTTCTCGGGGAACCTCTGGAGTTGCCTAAAGGGAAGCCTCAGGTCGTGTTTGATGGGGAACGGGGGATGGCTCTCTGGAGTCAATGCAGGGGAAGCGGGCCTCATCTCGAGTTGATTTGGGGCCCATGGAGCTCCTTCGCGATGCTGGTGTGACCTCAGGGTCCCTCTCTACTTGTGACAGTGTTTTTGCGGACTGTCTCGACATCCATCAAGCAAGTCGAGGCTCCTGACATGTTTCAGGGGGCTCACGGAATTGCTCTGCATGCAGTGCAGGGGAATCGGGCCTCATCTCGCTTGGGGGGAAGTCTCATGGTTTTTCTCGAGTTGCGGCGGGGACCTGGGGTACATTCTCGACTTACGGCGGGGATGGCCCTTCAACCCTCGTGTTTGTTCAACGAAGTCAGGACTCCTGTCGAGTTACGAGGGACACCTCAGGAGTCTCTTCGAGGCTTGGCAGGGCAAAAGGACGCTTCTCGAGGTGAGTCGGGAGACCCAGGGTCCCTTTCCAGTAGCCACAGGGATACTGGGATTCCTGTCAATGTTCAAGAGGAGTCAGGCTCCGTCAAATTTTGAAGCAGTGAGCTCTGCGTGCCTCTCGAGGTGTCAGAGGCATGTGAGGCATTCCGTCGAAAGGAGTCGGGGACCTAGGGCTTTCTCTAGGGACTCCACAGGTGGTGCAGACATCCCTTCACCTTGTGAGATGAAAGACTAGACTGTATTCAAGCCACTGCAAGGAAACCCGGCCTCCTTTCGAGTCAGGGCTTCTCGGTGTATATGCCCATTGAGGCAGCAGCAATCTCAGGGTCCCTCCCTCATACCTATTGCTGAGAGAAGCCTCCTCTTGAGGGGCTTGTGGAAAGGTGGCCTACGTCTTGAGTCTAAGCCAGGGAATCAGCTCTCATCTCGAGGCAATTTGGGGTACACGGAGCAGTCCTCGAGTTGCTCTGCTGAACTTGGTACTCCTCTAGACTTGGCCCGTTGTTCTCGGGGAACCTCTGGAGTTGCCTAAAGGGAGTCAAGCCTCAGGTCGTGTTTGATGACGGGGGATGGCTCTGGAGTCAATGCAGGGGAAGCGGGCCTCATCTCGAGTTGATTTGGGGCCCATGGAGCTCCTTCGCGATGCTGGTGTGACCTCAGGTCCCCTCTCTACTTGTGACAGTGTTTTTGCGGACTGTCTCGACATCCATCAAGCAAGTCGAGGCTCCTGACATGTTTCAGGGGGCTCACGGAATTGCTCTGCATGCAGTGCAGGGGAATCGGGCCTCATCTCGCTTGGAGGGGGAAGTCTCATGGTTTTTCTCGAGTTGCGGCGGGGACCTGGGGTACATTCTCGACTTACGGCGGGGATGGCCCTTCAACCCTCGTGTTTGTTCAACGAAGTCAGGACTCCTGTCGAGTTACGAGGGACACCTCAGGAGTCTCTTCGAGGCTTGGCTTGGCAAAAGGGACGCTTCTCGAGGTGAGTCGGGAGACCCAGGGTCCCTTTCCAGTAGCCACAGGGATACTGGGATTCCTGTCAATGTTCAAGAGGAGTCAGGCTCCGTCAAATTTTGAAGCAGTGAGCTCTGCGTGCCTCTCGAGGTGTCAGAGGCATGTGAGGCATTCCGTCGAAAAGGAGTCGGGACCTAGGGCTTTCTAGGGACTCCACAGGTGGTGCAGACATCCCTTCACCTTGTGAGATGAAAGACTAGACTGTATTCAAGCCACTGCAAGGAAACCCGGCCTCCTTTCGAGTCAGGGCTTCTCGGTGTATATGCCCATTGAGGCAGCAATCTCAGGGTCCCTCCCTCATACCTATTGCTGAGAGAAGCCTCCTCTTGAGGGGCTTGTGGAAAGGTGGCCTACGTCTTGAGTCTAAGCCAGGGAATCAGCTCTCATCTCGAGGCAATTTGGGGTACACGGAGCAGTCCTCGAGTTGCTCTGCTGAACTTGGTACTCCTCTAGACTTGGCCCGTTGTTCTCGGGGAACCTCTGGAGTTGCCTAAAGGGAGTCAAGCCTCAGGTCGTGTTTGATGGGGAACGGGGGATGGCTCTGGAGTCAATGCAGGGGAAGCGGGCCTCATCTCGAGTTGATTTGGGGCCCATGGAGCTCCTTCGCGATGCTGGTGTGACCTCAGGGTCCCTCTCTACTTGTGACAGTGTTTTTGCGGACTGTCTCGACATCCATCAAGCAAGTCGAGGCTCCTGACATGTTTCAGGGGGCTCACGGAATTGCTCTGCATGCAGTGCAGGGGAATCGGGCCTCATCTCGCTTGGAGGGGGAAGTCTCATGGTTTTTCTCGAGTTGCGGCGGGGACCTGGGGTACATTCTCGACTTACGGCGGGGATGGCCCTTCAACCCTCGTGTTTGTTCAACGAAGTCAGGACTCCTGTCGAGTTACGAGGGACACCTCAGGAGTCTCTTCGAGGCTTGGCAGGGCAAAAGGGACGCTTCTCGAGGTGAGTCGGGAGACCCAGGGTCCCTTTCCAGTAGCCACAGGGATACTGGGATTCCTGTCAATGTTCAAGAGGAGTCAGGCTCCGTCAAATTTTGAAGCAGTGAGCTCTGCGTGCCTCTCGAGGTGTCAGAGGCATGTGAGGCATTCCGTCGAAAGGAGTCGGGGACCTAGGGCTTTCTCTAGGGACTCCACAGGTGGTGCAGACATCCCTTCACCTTGTGAGATGAAAGACTAGACTGTATTCAAGCCACTGCAAGGAAACCCGGCCTCCTTTCGAGTCAGGGCTTCTCGGTGTATATGCCCATTGAGGCAGCAATCTCAGGGTCCCTCCCTCATACCTATTGCTGAGAGAAGCCTCCTCTTGAGGGGCTTGTGGAAAGGTGGCCTACGTCTTGAGTCTAAGCCAGGGAATCAGCTCTCATCTCGAGGCAATTTGGGGTACACGGAGAGCAGTCCTCGAGTTGCTCTGCTGAACTTGGTACTCCTCTAGACTTGGCCCGTTGTTCTCGGGGAACCTCTGGAGTTGCCTAAAGGGAGTCAAGCCTCAGGTCGTGTTTGATGGGGAACGGGGGATGGCTCTGGAGTCAATGCAGGGGAAGCGGGCCTCATCTCGAGTTGATTTGGGGCCCATGGAGCTCCTTCGCGATGCTGGTGTGACCTCAGGGTCCCTCTCTACTTGTGACAGTGTTTTTGCGGACTGTCTCGACATCCATCAAGCAAGTCGAGGCTCCTGACATGTTTCAGGGGGCTCACGGAATTGCTCTGCATGCAGTGCAGGGGAATCGGGCCTCATCTCGCTTGGAGGGGGAAGTCTCATGGTTTTTCTCGAGTTGCGGCGGGGACCTGGGGTACATTCTCGACTTACGGCGGGGATGGCCCTTCAACCCTCGTGTTTGTTCAACGACGAAGTCAGGACTCCTGTCGAGTTACGAGGGACACCTCAGGAGTCTCTTCGAGGCTTGGCAGGGCAAAAGGACGCTTCTCGAGGTGAGTCGGGAGACCCAGGTCCCTTTCCAGTAGCCACAGGGATACTGGGATTCCTGTCAATGTTCAAGAGGAGTCAGGCTCCGTCAAATTTTGAAGCAGTGAGCTCTGCGTGCCTCTCGAGGTGTCAGAGGCATGTGAGGCATTCCGTCGAAAGGAGTCGGGGACCTAGGGCTTTCTCTAGGGACTCCACAGGTGGTGCAGACATCCCTTCACCTGTGAGATGAAAGACTAGACTGTATTCAAGCCACTGCAAGGAAACCCGGCCTCCTTTCGAGTCAGGGCTTCTCGGTGTATATGCCCATTGAGGCAGCAATCTCAGGGTCCCTCCCTCATACCTATTGCTGAGAGAAGCCTCCTCTTGAGGGGCTTGTGGAAAGGTGGCCTACGTCTTGAGTCTAAGCCAGGGAATCAGCTCTCATCTCGAGGCAATTTGGGGTACACGGAGCAGCAGTCCTCGAGTTGCTCTGCTGAACTTGGTACTCCTCTAGACTTGGCCCGTTGTTCTCGGGGAACCTCTGGAGTTGCCTAAAGGGAGTCAAGCCAGGTCGTGTTTGATGGGGAACGGGGGATGGCTCTGGAGTCAATGCAGGGGAAGCGGGCCTCATCTCGAGTTGATTTGGGGCCCATGGAGCTCCTTCGCGATGCTGGTGTGACCTCAGGGTCCCTCTCTACTTGTGACAGTGTTTTTGCGGACTGTCTCGACATCCATCAAGCAAGTCGAGGCTCCTGACATGTTTCAGGGGGCTCACGGAATTGCTCTGCATGCAGTGCAGGGGAATCGGGCCTCATCTCGCTTGGAGGGGAAGTCTCATGGTTTTTCTCGAGTTGCGGCGGGGACCTGGGGTACATTCTCGACTTACGGCGGGGATGGCCCTTCAACCCTCGTGTTTGTTCAACGAAGTCAGGACTCCTGTCGAGTTACGAGGGACACCTCAGGAGTCTCTTCGAGGCTTGGCAGGGCAAAAGGGACGCTTCTCGAGGTGAGTCGGGAGACCCAGGGTCCCTTTCCAGTAGCCACAGGGATACTGGGATTCCTGTCAATGTTCAAGAGGAGTCAGGCTCCGTCAAATTTTGAAGCAGTGAGCTCTGCGTGCCTCTCGAGGTGTCAGAGGCATGTGAGGCATTCCGTCGAAAGGAGTCGGGGACCTAGGGCTTTCTCTAGGGACTCCACAGGTGGTGCAGACATCCCTTCACCTTGTGAGATGAAAGACTAGAGATGTATTCAAGCCACTGCAAGGAAACCCGGCCTCCTTTCGAGTCAGGGCTTCTCGGTGTATATGCCCATTGAGGCAGCAATCTCAGGGTCCCTCCCTCATACCTATTGCTGAGAGAAGCCTCCTCTTGAGGGGCTTGTGGAAAGGTGGCCTACGTCTTGAGTCTAAGCCAGGGAATCAGCTCTCATCTCGAGGCAATTTGGGGGTACACGGAGCAGTCCTCGAGTTGCTCTGCTGAACTTGGTACTCCTCTAGACTTGGCCCGTTTTTCTCGGGGAACCTCTGGAGTTGCCTAAAGGGAGTCAAGCCTCAGGTCGTGTTTGATGGGAAACGGGGGGGGATGGCTCTGGAGTCAATGCAGGGGAAGCGGGCCTCATCTCGAGTTGATTTGGGGCCCATGGAGCTCCTTCGCGATGCTGGTGTGACCTCAGGGTCCCTCTCTACTTGTGACAGTGTTTTTGCGGACTGTCTCGACATCCATCAAGCAAGTCGAGGCTCCTGACATGTTTCAGGGGGCTCACGGAATTGCTCTGCATGCAGTGCAGGGGAATCGGGCCTCATCTCGCTTGGGGGGAAGTCTCATGGTTTTTCTCGAGTTGCGGCGGGGACCTGGGGTACATTCTCGACTTACGGCGGGGATGGCCCTTCAACCCTCGTGTTTGTTCAACGAAGTCAGGACTCCTGTCGAGTTACGAGGGACACCTCAGGAGTCTCTTCGAGGCTTGGCAGGGCAAAAGGGACGCTTCTCGAGGTGAGTCGGGAGACCCAGGGTCCCTTTCCAGTAGCCACAGGGATACTGGGATTCCTGTCAATGTTCAAGAGGAGTCAGGCTCCGTCAAATTTTGAAGCAGTGAGCTCTGCGTGCCTCTCGAGGTGTCAGAGGCATGTGAGGCATTCCGTCGAAAGGAGTCGGGGACCTAGGGCTTTCTCTAGGGACTCCACAGGTGGTGCAGACATCCCTTCACCTTGTGAGATGAAAGACTAGACTGTATTCAAGCCACTGCAAGGAAACCCGGCCTCCTTTCGAGTCAGGGCTTCTCGGTGTATATGCCCATTGAGGCAGCAATCTCAGGGTCCCTCCCTCATACCTATTGCTGAGAGAAGCCTCCTCTTGAGGGGCTTGTGGAAAGGTGGCCTACGTCTTGAGTCTAAGCCAGGGAATCAGCTCTCATCTCGAGGCAATTTGGGGTACACGGAGCAGTCCTCGAGTTGCTCTGCTGAACTTGGTACTCCTCTAGACTTGGCCCGTTGTTCTCGGGGAACCTCTGGAGTTGCCTAAAGGGAGTCAAGCCTCTCAGGTCGTGTTTGATGGGGAACGGGGGATGGCTCTGGAGTCAATGCAGGGGAAGCGGGCCTCATCTCGAGTTGATTTGGGGCCCATGGAGCTCCTTCGCGATGCTGGTGTGACCTCAGGGTCCCTCTCTACTTGTGACAGTGTTTTTGCGGACTGTCTCGACATCCATCAAGCAAGTCGAGGCTCCTGACATGTTTCAGGGGGCTCACGGAATTGCTCTCCATGCAGTGCAGGGGAATCGGGCCTCATCTCGCTTGGAGGGGGAAGTCTCATGGTTTTTCTCGAGTTGCGGCGGGGACCTGGGGTACATTCTCGACTTACGGCGGGGATGGCCCTTCAACCCTCGTGTTTGTTCAACGAAGTCAGGACTCCTGTCGAGTTACGAGGGACACCTCAGGAGTCTCTTCGAGGCTTGGCAGGGCAAAAGGGACGCTTCTCGAGGTGAGTCGGGAGACCCAGGGTCCCTTTCCAGTAGCCACAGGGATACTGGGATTCCTGTCAATGTTCAAGAGGAGTCAGGCTCCGTCAAATTTTGAAGCAGTGAGCTCTGCGTGCCTCTCGAGGTGTCAGAGGCATGTGAGGCATTCCGTCGAAAGGAGTCGGGGACCTAGGGCTTTCTCTAGGGACTCCACAGGTGGTGCAGACATCCCTTCACCTTGTGAGATGAAAGACTAGACTGTATTCAAGCCACTGCAAGGAAACCCGGCCTCCTTTCGAGTCAGGGCTTCTCGGTGTATATGCCCATTTGAGGCAGCAATCTCAGGGTCCCTCCCTCATACCTATTGCTGAGAGAAGCCTCCTCTTGAGGGGCTTGTGGAAAGGTGGCCTACGTCTTGAGTCTAAGCCAGGGAATCAGCTCTCATCTCGAGGCAATTTGGGGTACACGGAGCAGTCCTCGAGTTGCTCTGCTGAACTTGGTACTTCTCTAGACTTGGCCCGTTGTTCTCGGGGAACCTCTGGAGTTGCCTAAAGGGAGTCAAGCCTCAGGTCGTGTTTGATGGGGAACGGGGGATGGCTCTGGAGTCAATGCAGGGGAAGCGGGCCTCATCTCGAGTTGATTTGGGGCCCATGGAGCTCCTTCGCGATGCTGGTGTGACCTCAGGGTCCCTCTCTACTTGTGACAGTGTTTTTGCGGACTGTCTCTCGACATCCATCAAGCAAGTCGAGGCTCCTGACATGTTTCAGGGGGCTCACGGAATTGCTCTGCATGCAGTGCAGGGGGATCGGGCCTCATCTCGCTTGGAGGGGGAAGTCTCATGGTTTTTCTCGAGTTGCGGCGGGGACCTGGGGTACATTCTCGACTTACGGCGGGGATGGCCCTTCAACCCTCGTGTTTGTTCAACGAAGTCAGGACTCCTGTCGAGTTACGAGGGACACCTCAGGAGTCTCTTCGAGGCTTGGCAGGGCAAAAGGGACGCTTCTCGAGGTGAGTCGGGAGACCCAGGGTCCCTTTCCAGTAGCCACAGGGATACTGGGATTCCTGTCAATGTTCAAGAGGAGTCAGGCTCCGTCAAATTTTGAAGCAGTGAGCTCTGCGTGCCTCTCGAGGTGTCAGAGGCATGTGAGGCATTCCGTCGAAAGGAGTCGGGGACCTAGGGCTTTCTCTAGGGACTCCACAGGTGGTGCAGACATCCCTTCACCTTGTGAGATGAAAGACTAGACTGTATTCAAGCCACTGCAAGGAAACCCGGCCTCCTTTCGAGTCAGGGCTTCTCGGTGTATATGCCCATTGAGGCAGCAATCTCAGGGTCCCTCCCTCATACCTATTGCTGAGAGAAGCCTCCTCTTGAGGGGCTTGTGGAAAGGTGGCCTACGTCTTGAGTCTAAGCCAGGGAATCAGCTCTCATCTCGAGGCAATTTGGGGTACACGGAGCAGTCCTCGAGTTGCTCTGCTGAACTTGGTACTCCTCTAGACTTGGCCCGTTGTTCTCGGGGAACCTCTGGAGTTGCCTAAAGGGAGTCAAGCCTCAGGTCGTGTTTGATGGGGAACGGGGGATGGCTCTGGAGTCAATGCAGGGGAAGCGGGCCTCATCTCGAGTTGATTTGGGGCCCATGGAGCTCCTTCGCGATGCTGGTGTGACCTCAGGGTCCCTCTCTACTTGTGACAGTGTTTTTGCGGACTGTCTCGACATCCATCAAGCAAGTCGAGGCTCCTGACATGTTTCAGGGGGCTCACGGAATTGCTCTGCATGCAGTGCAGGGGAATCGGGCCTCATCTCGCTTGGAGGGGGAAGTCTCATGGTTTTTCTCGAGTTGCGGCGGGGACCTGGGGTACATTCTCGACTTACGGCGGGGATGGCCCTTCAACCCTCGTGTTTGTTCAACGAAGTCAGGACTCCTGTCGAGTTACGAGGGACACCTCAGGAGTCTCTTCGAGGCTTGGCAGGGCAAAAGGGACGCTTCTCGAGGTGAGTCGGGAGACCCAGGGTCCCTTTCCAGTAGCCACAGGGATACTGGGATTCCTGTCAATGTTCAAGAGGAGTCAGGCTCCGTCAAATTTTGAAGCAGTGCTCTGCGTGCCTCTCGAGGTGTCAGAGGCATGTGAGGCATTCCGTCGAAAGGAGTCGGGGACCTAGGGCTTTCTCTAGGGACTCCACAGGTGGTGCAGACATCCCTTCACCTTGTGAGATGAAAGACTAGACTGTATTCAAGCCACTGCAAGGAAACCCGGCCTCCTTTCGAGTCAGGGCTTCTCGGTGTATATGCCCATTGAGGCAGCAATCTCAGGGTCCCTCCCTCATACCTATTGCTGAGAGAAGCCTCCTCTTGAGGGGCTTGTGGAAAGGTGGCCTACGTCTTGAGTCTAAGCCAGGGAATCAGCTCTCATCTCGAGGCAATTTGGGGTACACGGAGCAGTCCTCGAGTTGCTCTGCTGAACTTGGTACTCCTCTAGACTTGGCCCGTTGTTCTCGGGGAACCTCTGGAGTTGCCTAAAGGGAGTCAAGCCTCAGGTCGTGTTTGATGGGGAACGGGGGATGGCTCTGGAGTCAATGCAGGGGAAGCGGGCCTCATCTCGAGTTGATTGGGGCCCATGGAGCTCCTTCGCGATGCTGGTGTGACCTCAGGGTCCCTCTCTACTTGTGACAGTGTTTTTGCGGACTGTCTCGACATCCATCAAGCAAGTCGAGGCTCCTGACATGTTTCAGGGGGCTCACGGAATTGCTCTGCATGCAGTGCAGGGGAATCGGGCCTCATCTCGCTTGGAGGGGGAAGTCTCATGGTTTTTCTCGAGTTGCGGCGGGGACCTGGGGTACATTCTCGACTTACGGCGGGGATGGCCCTTCAACCCTCGTGTTTGTTCAACGAAGTCAGGACTCCTGTCGAGTTACGAGGGACACCTCAGGAGTCTCTTCGAGGCTTGGCAGGGCAAAAGGGACGCTTCTCGAGGTGAGTCGGGAGACCAGGGTCCCTTTCCAGTAGCCACAGGGATACTGGGATTCCTGTCAATGTTCAAGAGGAGTCAGGCTCCGTCAAATTTTGAAGCAGTGAGCTCTGCGTGCCTCTCGAGGTGTCAGAGGCATGTGAGGCATTCCGTCGAAAGGAGTCGGGGACCTAGGGCTTTCTCTAGGGACTCCACAGGTGGTGCATCATCCCTTCACCTTGTGAGATGAAAGACTAGACTGTATTCAAGCCACTGCAAGGAAACCCGGCCTCCTTTCGAGTCAGGGCTTCTCGGTGTATATGCCCATTGAGGCAGCAATCTCAGGGTCCCTCCCTCATACCTATTGCTGAGAGAAGCCTCCTCTTGAGGGGCTTGTGGAAAGGTGGCCTACGTCTTGAGTCTAAGCCAGGGAATCAGCTCTCATCTCGAGGCAATTTGGGGTACACGGAGCAGTCCTCGAGTTGCTCTGCTGAACTTGGTACTCCTCTAGACTTGGCCCGTTTTTCTCGGGGAACCTCTGGAGTTGCCTAAAGGGAGTCAAGCCTCAGGTCGTGTTTGATGGGGAACGGGGGATGGCTCTGGAGTCAATGCAGGGGAAGCGGGCCTCATCTCGAGTTGATTTGGGGCCCATGGAGCTCCTTCGCGATGCTGGTGTGACCTCAGGGTCCCTCTCTACTTGTGACAGTGTTTTTGCGGACTGTCTCGACATCCATCAAGCAAGTCGAGGCTCCTGACATGTTTCAGGGGGCTCACACGGAATTGCTCTGCATGCAGTGCAGGGGAATCGGGGCTCATCTCGCTTGGAGGGGGAAGTCTCATGGTTTTTCTCGAGTTGCGGGGGGACCTGGGGTACATTCTCGACTTACGGCGGGGATGGCCCTTCAACCCTCGTGTTGTTCAACGAAGTCAGGACTCCTGTCGAGTTACGAGGGACACCTCAGGAGTCTCTTCGAGGCTTGGCAGGGCAAAGGGACGCTTCTCGAGGTGAGTCGGGAGACCCAGGGTCCCTTTCCAGTAGCCACAGGGATACTGGGATTCCTGTCAATGTTCAAGAGGAGTCAGGCTCCGTCAAATTTTGAAGCAGTGAGCTCTGCGTGCCTCTCGAGGGTGTCAGAGGCATGTGAGGCATTCCGTCGAAAGGAGTCGGGGACCTAGGGCTTTCTCTAGGGACTCCACAGGTGGTGCAGACATCCCTTCACCTTGTGAGATGAAAGACTAGACTGTATTCAAGCCACTGCAAGGAAACCGGCCTCCTTTCGAGTCAGGGCTTCTCGGTGTATATGCCCATTGAGGCAGCAATCTCAGGGTCCCTCCCTCATACCTATTGCTGAGAGAAACCTCCTCTTGAGGGGCTTGTGGAAAGTTGCCTACGTCTTGAGTCTAAGCCAGGGAATCAGCTCTCATCTCGAGGCAATTTGGGGTACACGGAGCAGTCCTCGAGTTGCTCTGCTGAACTTGGTACTCCTCTAGACTTGGCCCGTTGTTCTCGGGGAACCTCTGGAGTTGCCTAAAGGGAGTCAAGCCTCAGGTCGTGTTTGATGGGGAACGGGGGATGGCTCTGGAGTCAATGCAGGGGAAGCGGGCCTCATCTCGAGTTGATTTGGGGCCCATGGAGCTCCTTCGCGATGCTGGTGTGACCTCAGGGTCCCTCTCTACTTGTGACAGTGTTTTTGCGGACTGTCTCGACATCCATCAAGCAAGTCGAGGCTCCTGACATGTTTCAGGGGGCTCACGGAATTGCTCTGCATGCAGTGCAGGGGAATCGGGCCTCATCTCGCTTGGAGGGGGAAGTCTCATGGTTTTTCTCGAGTTGCGGTGGGGACCTGGGGTACATTCTCGACTTACGGCGGGGATGGCCCTTCAACCCTCGTGTTTGTTCAACGAAGTCAGGACTCCTGTCGAGTTACGTGGACACCTCAGGAGTCTCTTCGAGGCTTGGCAGGGCAAAAGGGACGCTTCTCGAGGTGAGTCGGGAGACCCAGGGTCCCTTTCCAGTAGCCACAGGGATACTGGGATTCCTGTCAATGTTCAAGAGGAGTCAGGCTCCGTCAATTTTGAAGCAGTGAGCTCTGCGTGCCTCTCGAGGTGTCAGAGGCATGTGACAGGCATTCCGTCGAAAGGAGTCGGGGACCTAGGGCTTTCTCTAGGGACTCCACAGGGGTGCAGACATCCCTTCACCTTGTGAGATGAAAGACTAGACTGTATTCAAGCCACTGCAAGGAAACCCGGCCTCCTTTCGAGTCAGGGCTTCTCGGTGTATATGCCCATTGAGGCAGCAATCTCAGGGTCCCTCCCTCATACCTATTGCTGAGAGAAGCCTCCTCTTGAGGGGCTTGTGGGAAAGTGGCCTACGTCTTGAGTCTAAGCCAGGGAATCAGCTCTCATCTCGAGGCAATTTGGGGTACACGGAGCAGTCCTCGAGTTGCTCTGCTGAACTTGGTACTCCTCTAGACTTGGCCGTTGTTCTCGGGGAACCTCTGGAGTTGCCTAAAGGGAGTCAAGCCTCAGGTCGTGTTTGATGGGGAACGGGGGATGGCTCTGGAGTCAATGCAGGGGAAGCGGGCCTCATCTCGAGTTGATTTGGGGCCCATGGAGCCCCTTCGCAATGCTGGTGTGACCTCAGGGTCCCTCTCT
Source organism: Odocoileus hemionus (assembly GCA_020976825.1). NCBI lineage: Eukaryota > Metazoa > Chordata > Mammalia > Artiodactyla > Cervidae > Odocoileus > Odocoileus hemionus. Next base: position 40,815 of record JAJLRB010001383.1, on the reverse strand, counting down.
ACTTGTGACAGTGTTTTTGCGGACTGTCTCGACATCCATCAAGCAAGTCGAGGCTCCTGACATGTTTCAGGGGGCTCACGGAATTGCTCTGCATGCAGTGCAGGGGAATCGGGCCTCATCTCGCTTGGAGGGGGAAGTCTCATGGTTTTTCTCGAGTTGCGGCGGGGACCTGGGGTACATTCTCGACTTACGGCGGGGATGGCCCTTCAACCCTCGTGTTTGTTCAACGAAGTCAGGACTCCTGTCGAGTTACGAGGGACACCTCAGGAGTCTCTTCGAGGCTTGGCAGGGCAAAAGGGACGCTTCTCGAGGTGAGTCGGGAGACCCAGGGGCCCTTTCCAGTAGCCACAGGGATACTGGGATTCCTGTCAATGTTCAAGAGGAGTCAGGCTCCGTCAAATTTTGAAGCAGTGAGCTCTGCGTGCCTCTCGAGGTGTCAGAGGCATGTGAGGCATTCCGTCGAAAGGAGTCGGGGACCTAGGGCTTTCTCTAGGGACTCCACAGGTGGTGCAGACATCCCTTCACCTTGTGAGATGAAAGACTAGACTGTATTCAAGCCACTGCAAGGAAACCCGGCCTCCTTTCGAGTCAGGGCTTCTCGGTGTATATGCCCATTGAGGCAGCAATCTCAGGGTCCCTCCCTCATACCTATTGCTGAGAGAAGCCTCCTCTTGAGGGGCTTGTGGAAAGTTTGCCTACGTCTGAGTCTAAGCCAGGGAATCAGCTCTCATCTCGAGGCAATTTGGGGTACACGGAGCAGTCCTCGAGTTGCTCTGCTGAACTTGGTACTCCTCTAGACTTGGCCGTTGTTCTCGGGGAACCTCTGGAGTTGCCTAAAGGGAGTCAAGCCTCAGGTCGTGTTTGATGGGGAACGGGGGATGGCTCTGGAGTCAATGCAGGGGAAGCGGGCCTCATCTCGAGTTGATTTGGGGCCCATGGAGCTCCTTCGCAATGCTAGTGTGACCTCAGGGTCCCTCTCTACTTGTGACAGTTTTTGCGGACTGTCTCGACATCCATCAAGCAAGTCGAGGCTCCTGACATGTTTCAGGGGGCTCACGGAATTGCTCTGCATGCAGTGCAGGGGAATCGGGCCTCATCTCGCTTGGAGGGGGAAGTCTCATGGTTTTTCTCGAGTTGGCGGGGACCTGGGGTACATTCTCGACTTACGGCGGGGATGGCCCTTCAACCCTCGTGTTTGTTCAGCGAAGTCAGGACTCCTGTCGAGTTACGAGGGACACCTCAGGAGAATCTCTCGAGGCTTGGCAGGGCAAAAGGGACGCTTCTCGAGGTGAGTCGGGAGACCCAGGGTCCCTTTCCAGTAGCCACAGGGATACTGGGATTCCTGTCAATGTTCAAGAGGAGTCAGGCTCCGTCAATTTTGAAGCAGTGAGCTCTGCGTGCCTCTCGAGGTGTCAGAGGCATGTGAGGCATTCCGTCGAAAGGAGTCGGGGACCTAGGGCTTTCTCTAGGGACTCCACAGGTGGTGCAGACATCCCTTCACCTTGTGAGATGAAAGACTGAGACTGTATTCAAGCCACTGCAAGGAAACCCGGCCTCCTTTCGAGTCAGGGCTTCTCGGTGTATATGCCCATTGAGGCAGCAATCTCAGGGTCCCTCCCTCATACCTATTGCTGAGAGAAGCCTCCTCTTGAGGGGCTTGTGGAAAGTGGCCTACGTCTTGAGTCTAAGCCAGGGAATCAGCTCTCATCTCGAGGCAATTTGGGGTACACGGAGCAGTCCTCGAGTTGCTCTGCTGAACTTGGTACTCCTCTAGACTTGGCCGTTGTTCTCGGGGAAACTCTGGAGTTGCCTAAAGGAGTCAAGCCTCAGGTCGTGTTTGATGGGGAACGGGGGATGGCTCTGGAGTCAATGCAGGGGAAGCGGGCCTCATCTCGAGTTGATTTGGGGCCCATGGAGCTCCTTCGCATGCTGGTGTGACCTCAGGGTCCCTCTCTCTACTTGTGACAGTGTTTTTGCGACTTTCTCAACATCCATCAAGCAAGTCGAGGCTCCTGACATGTTTCATGGGGGCTCACGAATTGCTCTGCATGCAGTGCAGGGGAATCGGGCCTCATCTCGCTTGGAGGGGGAAGTCTCATGGTTTTTCTCGAGTTGCGGCGGGGACCTGGGGTACATTCTCGACTTACGGCGGGGATGGCCCTTCAACACTCATGTTTGTTCAACGAAGTCAGGACTCCTGTCGAGTTACGAGGGACACCTCAGGAGTCTCTTCGAGGCTTGGCAGGGCAAAGGGACGCTTCTCGAGGTGAGTCGGGAGACCCAGGGTCCCTTTCCAGTAGCCACAGGGATACTGGGATTCCTGTCAATGTTCAAGAGGAGTCAGGCTCCGTCAAATTTTGAAGCAGTGAGCTCTGCGTGCCTCTCGAGGTGTCAGAGGCATGTGAGGCATTCCGTCGAAAGGAGTCGGGGACCTAGGGCTTTCTCTAGGGACACCACAGGTGGTGACAGACATCCCTTCACCTTGTGAGATGAAAGACTAGACTGTATTCAAGCCACTGCAAGGAAATCCGGCCTCCTTTCGAGTCAGGGCTTCTCGGTGTATATGCCCTTGAGGCAGCACATCTCAGGGTCCCTCCCTCATACCTATTGCTGAGAGAAGCCTCCTCTTGAGGGGCTTGTGGAAAGTTGGCCTTCGTCTTGAGTCTAAGCCAGGGAATCAGCTCTCATCTCGAAGCAATTTGGGGTACACGGAGCAGTCCTCGAGTTGCTCTGCTGAACTTGGTATTCCTCTAGACTTGGCACGTTTTTCTCGGGGAACCTCTGGAGTTGCCTAAAGGGAGTCAAGCCTCAGGTCGTGTTTGATGGGGAACGGGGGATGGCTCTGGAGTCAATGCAGGGGAAGCGGGCCTCATCTCGAGTTGATTTGGGGTACATGGAACACCTTCGCGATGCTGGGGTGACCTCAGGGTCCCTCTCTACTTGTGACAGTGTTTTTGCGGATTGTCTCGACATCCATCAAGCAAGTCGAGGCTCCTGACATGTTTCAGGGGGCTCACGGAATTGCTCTGCATGCAGTGCAGGGGAATCGGGGCTCATCTCTCTTTGAGGGGGAAGTATCATGGTTTTTCTCGAGTTGCGGCGGGGACCTGGGGTACATTCTCGACTTACGGCGGGGATGGCCCTTCAAACCTCGTGTTGTTCAACGAAGTCAGGACTCCTGTCGAGTTACGAGGGACACCTCAGGGAATCTCTTCGAGGCTTGGCAGGGCAAAAAGGGACGCTTCTCGAGGTGAGTGCGGAGACCCAGGGTCCCTTTCCAGTAGCCAAAGGATATATTGGGATTCCTGTCAATGTTCAAGAGGAGTCAGGCTCGTCAAATTTTGAAGCAGTGAACTCTGTGTGCCTCTCAAGGTGTCAAAGGCATGTGAGGCATTCCGTCGAAAGAATTGGGGGAACTAGGGCTTTCTCTAGGGACTCCACAGGTGGTGCAGACATACCTTCACCTTGTGAGATGAAAGACTAGACTGTATTCAAGCCACTGCAAGGAAACCCGGCCTCCTTTCGAGTCAGGGCTTCTCGGTGTATATGCCCATTGAGGCAGCAATCTCAGGGTCCCTCCCTCATACCTATTGCTGAGAGAAGCCTTCTCTTGAGGGGCTTGTGGAAAGTTGGCCTACGTGTTGAGTCTAAGCCAGGGAATCAGTTCTCATCTCGAGGCAATTTGGGGTACACGGAGCATTCCTCGAGTTGCCTGCTGAACTTGGTATTCCTCTAGACTTGTCACGTTGTTCTCGGGGAACCTCTGGAGTTGCCTAAAGGAGTCAAGAAATGGTCGTGTTTGATGGGGAACGGGGGATGGCTCTGGGGTCAATGCAGGGGAATCAGGCATCATCTCGAGTTGATTTGGGGCCCATGGATCTCCTTCGCGATGCTGGTGTGACCTCAGGGTCCCTCTCTATACTTGTGACAGTCTTTTGTGCGGATTGTCTCGACATCCATCAAGCAAGTCGAGGCTCCTGACATGTTTCAGGGGGATGACGGGAATTGCTCTGCATGCAGTGCGGGGATTCGGGCCTCACCTCTCTTTGAGGGGGAAGTCTCATGGTTTTTCTCGAGTTGCGGTGGGGACCTGGGGTACATTCTCGAGTTACGGCGGGGATGGCCCTTCAACCCTCGTGTTTGTTCAGCGAAGTCAGGACTCCTGTCGAGTTACGTGGGACAACTCAGGAGTCTCTTTGAGGCTTGGCAGGGCAAAAGGGACGCTTCTCGAAGTGAGTCTGGAGACCCAGGGTCCCTTTCCAGTACCCACAGGGATATTGGGATTCCTGTCAATGTTCAAGAGGAGTCAGTCAGGCTCCGTCAAATTTTGAAGCAATGAACTCTGCGTGCCTCTCGAGGTGTCAGAGGCATGTGAGGCATTCCGTCGAAAGGAGTCGGGGACCTAGGGCTTTCTCTAGGTACTCCAAAGGGGATTCAGACATCCCTTCACCTTGTGAGATGAAAGACTGAGACTGTATTCAAGCCACTGCAAGGAAACCCGGCCTCCTTTCGAGTCAGGGCTTCTCGGTGTATATGCCCATTGAGGCAGCAATCTCAGGGTCCCTCCCTCTCATACCTATTGCTGAGAGAAGCCTCCTCTGAGGGGCTTGTGGAAAGGTGGCATACGTCTTGAGTCTAAGCCAGGGAATCAGCTCTCATCTCGAGGCAATTTGGGGTACACGGAGCATTCCTCGAGTTGCTCTGCTGAACTTGGTATTCTTCTAGACTTGGCACGTTGTTCTCGGGGAACCTCTGGAGTTGCCTAAAGGGAGTCAAGCTCAGGTCGTGTTTGATGGGGAACGCGGGATGGCTCTGGTGTCAATGGAGGGGAAGCGGGCCTCATCTCGAGTTGATTTGGGGCCCATGGAGCCCCTTCGCAATGCTGGTGTGACCTCATGGTCCCTCTCTACTTGTGACAGTGTTTTTGCGGACTTTCTCGACATCCATCAAGCAAGTCGAGGTTCCTGACATGTTTCAGGGGGATCACGGAATTGCTCTGCATGCAGTGTAGGGAATCGGGCCTCATCTCTCTTGGAGGGGGAAGTCTCATGGTTTTTCTCGAGTTGCGGCGGGGACCTGGGGTACATTCTCGACTTACGGTGGGGATGGCCCTTCAACCCTCGTGTTTGTTCAACGAAGTCAGGACTCCTGTCGAGTTACGAGGGACACCTCAGGAGTCTCTTCGAGGCTTGGCAGGGCAAAAGGGATGCTTCTCGAGGTGAGTCGGGAGACCCATGGGCCCTTTCCAGTAGCCACAGGGATACTGGGATTCCTGTCAATGTTCAAGAGGAGTCAGGCTCCGTCAAATTTTGAAGCAGTGAGCTCTGCGTGCCTCTCGAGGTGTCAGAGGCATGTGAGGCATTCCGTCGAAAAGAGTCGGGAACCTAGGCTTTCTCTAGGGACTCCACAGGGGTGCAGACATCCCTTCACCTTGTGAGATGAAAGACTAGACTGTATTCAAGCCACTGCAAGGAAACCCGGCCTCCTTTCGAGTCAGGGCTGCTCGGTGTATATGCCCATTGAGGCAGCAATCTCAGGGTCCCTCCCTCATACCTATTGCTGAGAGAAGCCTCCTCTTGAGGGCTTGTGGAAATTTGGCCTACGTCTTGAGTCTAAGCCAGGGAATCAGCTCTCATCTCGATGCAATTTGGGGTACACGGAGCAGTCCTCGAGTTGCTCTGCTGAACTTGGTACTCCTCTAGACTTGGCACGTTGTTCTCGGGGAATATCTGGAGTTGCCTAAAGGGAGTCAAGCCTCAGGTCGTGTTTGATGGGGAACGGGGGATGGCTCTGGAGTCAAATGGAGGGAAGCGGGCCTCATCTCGAGTTGATTTGGGGCCCATGGAGCTCCTTCGCGATGCTGGTGTGACCTCAGGGTCCCTCTCTACTTGTGACAGTGTTTTTGCGGACTGTCTCGACATCCATCAAGCAAGTCGAGGCTCCTGACATGTTTCAGGGGGCTCACGGAATTGCTCTGCATGCAGTGCAGGGGAATCGGGCCTCATCTTGCTTTGAGGGGGAAGTCTCATGGTTTTTCTCGAGCTGTGGCGGGGACCTGAGGTACATTCTCGACTTACGGCGGGGATGGCCCTTCAACCCTAGTGTTAGTTCAACGAAGTCAGGACTCCTGTCGAGTTACTAGGGACACCTCAGGAGTCTCCTCGAGGCTTGGCAGGGCAAAAGGGACGCTTCTCGAGGTGAGTCGGGAGACCCGGGGTCCCTTTCCAGTAGACACAGGGATATTGGGATTCCTGTCAATGTTCAAGAGGAGTCAGGCATCGTCAAATTTTGAAGCAGTGAACTCTCCGTGCCTCTCGATGTGTCAGAGGCATGTGAGGCATTCCGTGGAAAGGAGTCGGGGACCTAGGGCTTTCTCTAGGGACACCACAGGGGATGACATCATCCCTTCACCTTGTGAGATGAAAGATGAGACTGTATTCAAGACACTGCAAAGAAACCCGGCCTCCTTTCGAGTCAGGGCTTCTCGGTGTATATGCCACTTGAGGCAGCAATCTCAGCGTCCCTCCCTCATACCTATTGCTGAGAGAAGCCTCCTCTTGAGGGGCTTGTGGAAAGTTGGCCTACGTCTTGAGTCTAAGCCAGGGAATCAGCTCTCATCTCGAGGCAATTTGGGGTGCAGGGAGCATTCCTCGAGTTGGTCTGTTGAACTTGGTATTCCTCTAGACTTGGCACGTTGTTCTCGGGGAACCTCTGGAGTTGCCTAAAGAAGTCAAGACACTGGTCGTGTTTGATGGGACACGGGGGATGGCTCTGGAGTCAATGGAGGGGAAGCGGGCCTCATCTCGAGTTGATTTGGGGCCCATGGAGCTCCTTCGCAAGGCTGGTGTGACCTCATGGTCCCTCTCTACTTGTGACAGTGTTTTTGCGGACTTTCTCGACATCCATCAAGCAAGTCGAGGTTCCTGACATGTTTCAGGGGGATCACGCAATTGCTCTGCATGCATTGCAGGGGAATCAGGCCTCATCTGTCTTTGAGGGGGAAGTCTCATGGTTTTTCTCGAGTTGCGGCGGGGACCTGGGGTACATTCTCCAGTTACGGCGGGGATGGCCCTTCAACCCTCGTGTTTGTTCAACGAAGTCAGGACTCCTGTTGAGTTACGAGGGACACCTCAGGAATCTCTTCGAGGTTTGGCAGGGACAGAGGGACGTATCTCGAGGTGAGGCGGGAGACCCGGGGTCCCTTTCCAGTAGCCACAGGGATATTGGGATTCCTGTCAATGTTCAAAAGGAGTCAGGCATCGTCAAATTTTGAAGCAGTGAGCTCTGCGTGCCTCTCGAGGTGTCAGGCATGTGAGGCATTCCGTCGAAAGGATTCGGGGACCTAGTGCTTTCTCTAGGGACTCCACAGGGGTGCAGACATCCCTTCACCTTGTGAGATGAAAGATGAGACTGTATTCAAGCCACTGCAAGAAATCGGGCCTCCTTTCGAGTCAGGGCTTCTCGGTGTATATGCCCACTTGAGGCAGCAATCTCAGGGTCCCTCCCTCATACCTATTGCTGAGAGAAGCCTCCTCTTGAGGGGCTTGTGGAAAGTTGGCCTTCGTCTTGAGTCTAAGCCAGGGAATCAGCTCTCAACTCGAAGCAATTTGGGGTACACGGAGCATTCCTCGAGTTGCTCTGCTGAGCTTGGTATTCCTCTAGACTTGGCACGTTTTTCTCGGGGAACCTCTGGAGTTGCCTAAAGGGAGTCGCGCCACTGGTCGTGTTTGATGGGACACGGGGGATGGCTCTGGAGTCAATGCAGGGGAAGCGGGCCTCATCTCGAGTTGATTTGGGGCCCATGGAACACCTTCGCGATGCTGGTGTGACCTCAGGGTCCCTCTCTACTTGTGACAGTGTTTTTGAGGATTGTCTTGACATCCATCAAGCACGTCGAGGCTCCTGACATGTTTCAGGGGGCTCACGGAATTGCTCTGCATGCAGTGCAGGGGAAACCGGGCTCATCTCTCTTTGAGGGGGAAGTCTCATGGTTTTTCTCGAGTTGCAACGGGGACCTGGGGTATATTCTCGACTTAAGGCGGGGATGGCCCTTCAAACCTCGTGTTTGTTCAGCGAAGTCAGAACTCCTGTCTAGTTACGAAGGACACCTCAGGAATCTCTTCGAGGCTTGGCAGGGCCAAAGGGACGCTTCTCGAGGTGATCGGGAGACCCAGGGTCCCTTTCCAGTAGCCAAAGGGATATTGGGATTCCTGTCAATGTTCAAGAGGAGAGGCATCGTCACCTTTTGAAGCAGTGAACTCTGTGTGCCTCTCAAGGTGTCAAAGGCATTTGAGGAATTCCGCCGAAAGAATTGGGGGAACTAGGGCTTTCTCTATGGACTCCACAGGTGGTGCAGACATACCTTCACCATGTGAGATGGAAGATGAGCCTGTATTCAAGCCACTGCAAGGAAACTCGGCCTCCTTTCGAGTCAGGGCTTCTCGGTGTATATGCCAGGGTCCCTACATCACACCTATTGCTGAGAGAAACCTCTCTTGAGGGGCTTGTGGAAAGTTGGCCTACGTGTTGAGTCTAAGCCAGGAAATCAGTTCTCATCTCGAGGCAATTTGGGGTACACGGAGCATTCCTCGAGTTGCCCTGCTGAACTTGGTATTCCTTTAGACTTGTCACGTTGTTCTCGGGGAACCTCTGGAGTTGCCTAAAGGGAGTCAAGCCTCAGGTCGTGTTTGATGGGGAACGGGGGATGGCTCTGGGGTCAATGCAGGGGAATCAGGCATCATCTCGAGTTGATTTGGGGCCCATGGATCTCCTTCGCGAGGCTGGTGTGACCTCAGGGTCCATCTATACTTGTGACAGTCTTCTTGTGGATTGTCTCGAGATCCATCAAGCAAGTCGAGGCTCCTTACATGTTTCAGGGGGATCACGGAATTGCTCTGCATGCAGTGCGGCGGATTCAGGCCTCACCTCTCTTTGAGGGGGAAGTCTCATGGTTTTTCTCGAGTTGCGGTGGGTGCCGGGGTACATTCTCGAGTTACGGCGGGGATGGCCCTTCAACCTTCGTGTTTGTTCAGCGAAGTCAGGACTCCTGTCGAGTTACGTGCGACAACTCAGGAGTCTCTTTGAGGCTTGGCAGGGCAAAAGGGACGCTTCTCGAAGTGAGGCGGGAGACCCAGGGTCCCTTTCCAGTACCCACATGGATATTGGGATTCCTGTCAATGTTCAAGAGGAGTCAGGCATCGTCACCTTTTGAAGCAATGAACTCTGCGTGCCTCTCTCGAGGTGTCAGAGGCATGTGAGGCATTCCGTGGAAAGGAGTCGGGGACCTAGGGCTTTCTCTAGGGACTCCCAAGGGGATTCAGACATCCCTTCACCTTGTGAGATGAAAGATGAGACTGTATTCAAGCCACTGCAAGGAAACCCGGCCTCCTTTCGAGTCAGGGCTTCTCGGTGTATATGCCAATTGTGGCAGCAATCTCAGGGTCCCTCCCTCACACCTATTGCTGAGAGAAGCCTCCTCTGTAGGGGCTTGTGGAAAGTTGGCATACGTCTTGAGTCTAAGCCAGGGAATCAGCTCTCATCTCGAGGCAATTTGGGGTACACGGAGCAGTCCTCGTTGCTCTGCTGAACTTGGTATTCTTCTAGACTTGGCCGTTGTTCTCGGGGAACCTCTGCAGTTGCCTAAAGGGAGTCAAGCCTCAGGTCGTGTTTGATGGGGAACGCGGGATGGCTCTGGTGTCAATGGAGGGGAAGCGGGCCTCATCTCGAGTTGATTTGGGGCCCATGGAGCCCCTTCGCAATGCTGGTGTGACTCATGGTCCCTCTATACTTGTGACAGTGTTTTTGCGGACTGTCTCGACATCCATCAAGCAAGTCGAGGTTCCTTACATGTTTCAGGGGGATCACGGAATTGCTCTGCATGCAGTGCAGGGGAATCGGGCCTCATCTCTCTTGGAGGGGGAAGTCTCATGGTTTTTCTCGAGTTGCGGCGGGGACCTGGGGTACATTCTCGACTTACGGTGGGGATGGCCCTTCAAACCTCGTGTTTGTTCAGTGACGTCAGGGCTCCTGTCGAGTTACGAGGGACACCTCAGGAGTCTCTTCGAGGCTTGGCAGGGCAAAAGGGACGCTTCTCGAGGTGAGTCGGGAGACCCAGGGCCCTTTCCAGTAGCCACAGGGATACTGGGATTCCTGTCAATGTTCAAGAGGAGTCAGGCTCCGTCAAATTTTGAAGCAGTGAGCTCTGCGTGCCTCTAGAGGTGTCAGAGGCATGTGAGGCATTCCGTCAAAAAGAGTCGGGGAACTAGGGCTTTCTCTAGGGACTCCACAGGTGGTGCAGACATCCCTTTACCTTGTGAGATGAAAGACTAGACTGTATTCAAGCCACTGCAAGGAAATCCGGCCTCCTTTCGAGTCAGGGCTTCTCGGTGTATATGCCATTGAGGCAGCAATCTCAGGGTCCCTCCCTCATACCTATTGCTGAGAGAAGCCTCCTCTTGAGGGGCTTGTGGAAAGGTGCCTACGTCTTGAGTCTAAGCCAGGGAATCAGCTCTCATCTCGATGCAATTTGGGGTACACGGAGCAGTCCTCGAGTTGCTCTGCTGAACTTGGTACTCCTCTAGACTTGGCCCGTTGTTCTCGGGGATCATCTGGAGTTGCCTAAAGGGAGTCAAGCCTCACTGGTCGTGTTTGATGGGGAACGGGGGATGGCTCTGGAGTCAATGCAGGGAAGCGGGCCTCATCTCGAGTTGATTTGGGGCCCATGGAGCTCCTTCGCAATGCTGGTGTGACCTCAGGGTCCCTCTCTACTTGTGACAGTGTTTTTGCGGATTGTCTCGACATCCATCAAGCAAGTCGAGGCTCCTGACATGTTTCAGGGGGCTCACGGAATTGCTCTGCATGCAGTGCAGGGGAATCGGGCCTCATCTTGCTTGGAGGGGGAAGTCTCATGGTTTTTCTCGAGTTGCGGGTGGGGACCTGGGGTACATTCTCGACTTACGGCGGGGATGGCCCTTCAACCCTAGTGTTTGTTCAACGAAGTCAGGACTCCTGTCGAGTTACTAGGGACACCTCAGGAGTCTCTTCGAGGCTTGGCAGGGCCAAAGGGACGCTTCTCGAGGTGAGTCGGGAGACCCAGGGTCCCTTTCCAGTAGCCACAGGGATATTGGGATTCCTGTCAATGTTCAAGAGGAGTCAGGCATCGTCAAATTTTTTGAAGCAGTGAGCTCTGCGTGCCTCTCGATGTGTCAGAGGCATGTGAGGCATTCCGTGGAAAGGAGTCGGGGACCTAGGGCTTTCTCTAGGGACACCACAGGGGTGACAGACATCCCTTCACCTTGTGAGATGAAAGACTAGACTGTATTCAAGACACTGCAAAGAAACCCGGCCTCCTTTCGAGTCAGGGCTTCTCGGTGTATATGCCATTGAGGCAGCACATCTCAGGGTCCCTCCCTCATACCTATTGCTGAGAGAAGCCTCCTCTTGAGGGGCTTGTGGAAAGTTGGCCTACGTCTTGAGTCTAAGCCAGGGAATCAGCTCTCATCTCGAGGCAATTTGGGGTACAGGGAGCATTCCTCGAGTTGGTCTGTTGAGCTTGGTATTCCTCTAGACTTGGCACGTTGTTCTCGGGGAACATCTGGAGTTGCCTAAAGAAGTCAAGACACTGGTCGTGTTTGATGGGACACGGGGGATGGCTCTGGAGTCAAGGGAGGGGAAGCGGGCCTCATCTCGAGTTGATTTGGGGCCCATGGAGCTCCTTCGCATGCTGGTGTGACCTCAGGGTCCCTCTCTACTTGTGACAGTGTTTTTGCGGACTTTCTCGACATCCATCAAGCAAGTCGAGGTTCCTGACATGTTTCAGGGGGCTCACGAATTGCTCTGCATGCAGTGCAGGGGAATCGGGCCTCATCTGTCTTTGAGGGGGAAGTCTCATGGTTTTTCTCGAGTTGCGGCGGGGACCTGGGCTATATTCTCGACTTACGGCGGGGATGGCCCTTCAACACTCGTGTTTGTTCAACGAAGTCAGGACTCCTGTTGAGTTACGAGGGACACCTCAGGAATCTCTTCGAGGTTTGGCAGGGCAAAGGGACGCTTCTCGAGGTGAGTCGGGAGACCCAGGGTCCCTTTCCAGTAGCCACAGGGATACTGGGATTCCTGTCAATGTTCAAGAGGAGTCAGGCTCGTCAAATTTTGAAGCAGTGAGCTCTGCGTGCCTCTCGAGGTGTCAGGCATGTGAGGCATTCCGTCGAAAGGATTCGGGGACCTAGGGCATTCTCTAGGGACACCACAGGGGATGACATCATCCCTTCACCTTGTGAGATGAAAGATGAGACTGTATTCAAGCCACTGCAAGAAACCCGGCCTCCTTTCGAGTCAGGGCTTCTCGGTGTATATGCCCATTGAGGCAGCAATCTCAGGGTCCCTCCCTCATACCTATTGCTGAGAGAAGCCTCCTCTTGAGGGGCTTGTGGAAAGTTGGCCTTCGTCTTGAGTCTAAGCCAGGGAATCAGCTCTCAACTCGAAGCAATTTGGGGTACACGGAGCATTCCTCGAGTTGCTCTGCTGAGCTTGGTATTCCTCTAGACTTGGCACGTTTTTCTCGGGGAACCTCTGGAGTTGCCTAAAGGGAGTCAAGCCACTGGTCGTGTTTGATGGGGAACGGGGGATGGCTCTGGAGTCAATGCAGGGGAAGCGGGCCTCATCTCGAGTTGATTTGGGGTACATGGAGCTCCTTCGCGATGCTGGTGTGACCTCAGGGTCCCTCTCTACTTGTGACAGTGTTTTTGCGGATTGTCTCGACATCCATCAAGCAAGTCGAGGCTCCTGACATGTTTCAGGGGGATCACGGAATTGCTCTGCATGCAGTGCAGGGGAATCGGGGCTCATCTCTCGCTTGGAGGGGGAAGTCTCATGGTTTTTCTCGAGTTGCGGCGGGGACCTGGGGTACATTCTCGACTTAAGGCGGGGATGGCCCTTCAAACCTCGTGTTTGTTCAACGAAGTCAGAACTCCTGTCGAGTTACGAGGGACACCTCAGGAGTCTCTTCGAGGCTTGGCAGGGCCAAAGGGACGCTTCTCGAGGTGAGTGGGAGACCCAGGGTCCCTTTCCAGTAGCCAAAGGATATTGGGATTCCTGTCAATGTTCAAGAGGAGTCAGGCTCGTCAAATTTTGAAGCAGTGAGCTCTGTGTGCCTCTCGAGGTGTCAGAGGCATGTGAGGCATACCGTCGAAAGAATTGGGGGAACTAGGGCTTTCTCTAGGGACTCCACACGGGATGCAGACATACCTTCACTTGTGAGATGAAAGATGAGACTGTATTCAAGCCACTGCAAGGAAACCCGGCCTCCTTTCGAGTCAGGGCTTCTCGGTGTATATGCCCATTGAGGCAGCAATCTCAGGGTCCCTACATCATACCTATTGCTGAGAGAAGCCTTCTCTTGAGGGGCTTGTGGAAAGTTGCCTACGTCTTGAGTCTAAGCCAGGGAAATCAGCTCTCTTCTCGAGGCAATTTGGGGTACACGGAGCATTCCTCGAGTTGCTCTGCTGAACTTGGTACTCCTTTAGACTTGGCCCGTTGTTCTCGGGGAACCTCTGGAGTTGCCTAAAGGGAGTCAAGCCTGGTCGTGTTTGATGGGGAACGGGGGATGGCTCTGGGGTCAATGCAGGGGAATCGGGCATCATCTCGAGTTGATTTGGGGTACATGGATCTCCTTCGCGATGCTGGTGTGACCTCAGGGTCCCTCTCTACTTGTGACAGTGTTTTTGTGGACTGTCTCGACATCCATCAAGCAAGTCGAGGCTCCTGACATGTTTCAGGGGGCTCACGGAATTGCTCTGCATGCAGTGCAGGGGAATCGGGCCTCATCTCGCTTGGAGGGGGAAGTCTCATGGTTTTTCTCGAGTTGCGGTGGGGACCTGGGGTATATTCTCGACTTACGGCGGGGATGGCCCTTCAACCTCGTGTTTGTTCAACGAAGTCAGGACTCCTGTCGAGTTACGAGGGACAACTCAGGAGTCTCTTCGAGGCTTAGCAGGGCAAAAGGGACGCTTCTCGAAGTGAGGTCGGGAGACCCAGGGTCCCTTTCCAGTACCCACAGGGATACTGGGATTCCTGTCAATGTTCAAGAGGAGTCAGGCTCCGTCAATTTTGAAGCAGTGAACTCTGCGTGCCTCTCGAGGTGTCAGAGGCATGTGACACATTCCGTCGAAAGGAGTCGGGGACCTAGGGCTTTCTCTAGGGACTCCACAGGGGTGCAGACATCCCTTCACCTTGTGAGATGAAAGACTGAGACTGTATTCAAGCCACTGCAAGGAAACCCGGCCTCCTTTCGAGTCAGGGCTTCTCGGTGTATATGCCATTGAGGCAGCAATCTCAGGGTCCCTCCTCACACCTATTGCTGAGAGAAGCCTCCTCTGTAGGGGCTTGTGGAAAGGTGGCTACGTCTTGAGTCTAAGCCAGGAATCAGCTCTCATCTCTCGAGGCAATTTGGGGTACACGGAGCAGTCCTCGAGTTGCTCTGCTGAACTTGGTATTCTTCTAGACTTGGCCGTTGTTCTCGGGGAACCTCTGGAGTTGCCTAAAGGAGTCAAGCCACTGGTCGTGTTTGATGGGGAACGGGGGATGGCTCTGGAGTCAATGGAGGGGAATCGGGCCTCATCTCGAGTTGATTTGGGGCCCATGGAGCCCCTTCGCAAGGCTAGTGTGACCTCAGGGTCCCTCTATACTTGTGACAGTGTTTTTGCGTAACTTTCTCGACATCCATCAAGCAAGTCGAGGCTCCTTACATGTTTCAGGGGGATCACGAATTGCTCTGCATGCAGTGCAGGGGAATCGGGCCTCATCTCTCTTGGAGGGGGAAGTCTCATGGTTTTTCTCGAGTTGCGGCGGGGACCTGGGGTACATTCTCGACTTACGGTGGGGATGGCCCTTCAAACCTCGTGTTTGTTCAACGAAGTCAGGGCTCCTGTCGAGTTACGAGGGACACCTCAGGAGTCTCTTCGAGGCTTGGCAGGGCAAAAGGGACGCTTCTCGAGGTGAGTCGGGAGACCCAGGGTCCCTTTCCTGTAGCCACAGGGATACTGGGATTCCTGTCAATGTTCAAGAGGAGTCAGGCTCCGTCAAATTTTGAAGCAGTGAGCTCTGCGTGCCTCTCGAGGTGTCAGAGGCATGTGAGGCATTCCGTCGAAAGGAGTCGGGGAACTAGGGCTTTCTCTAGGGACTCCACAGGTGGTGCAGACATCCCTTCACCTTGTGAGATGAAAGACTAGACTGTATTCAAGCCACTGCAAGGAATCCGGCCTCCTTTCGAGTCAGGGCTTCTCGGTGTATATGCCATTGAGGCAGCAATCTCAGGGTCCCTCCCTCATACCTATTGCTGAGAGAAGCCTCCTCTTGAGGGGCTTGTGGAAATTTGGCCTACGTCTTGAGTCTAAGCCAGGGAATCAGCTCTCATCTCGAGGCAATTTGGGGTACACGGAGCAGTCCTCGAGTTGCTCTGCTGAACTTGGTACTCCTCTAGACTTGGCCCGTTGTTCTCGGGGATCATCTGGAGTTGCCTAAAGGGAGTCAAGCCTCAGGTCGTGTTTGATGGGGAACGGGGGATGGCTCTGGAGTCAATGCAGGGGAAGCGGGCCTCATCTCGAGTTGATTTGGGGCCCATGGAGCTCCTTCGCAATGCTGGTGTGACCTCAGGGTCCCTCTCTACTTGTGACAGTGTTTTTGCGGACTGTCTCGACATCCATCAAGCAAGTCGAGGCTCCTGACATGTTTCAGGGGGCTCACGGAATTGCTCTGCATGCAGTGCAGGGGAATCGGGCCTCATCTTGCTTGGAGGGGGAAGTCTCATGGTTTTTCTCGAGTGTGGTGGGGACCTGGGGTACATTCTCGACTTACGGCGGGGATGGCCCTTCAACCCTCGTGTTTGTTCAACGAAGTCAGGACTCCTGTCGAGTTACGAGGGACACCTCAGGAGTCTCTTCGAGGCTTGGCAGGGCAAAGGGACGCTTCTCGAGGTGAGTCGGGAGACCCAGGGGGTCCCTTTCCAGTAGCCACAGGGATACTGGGATTCCTGTCAATGTTCAAGAGGAGTCAGGCTCCGTCAAATTTTGAAGCAGTGAGCTCTGCGTGCCTCTCGAGGTGTCAGAGGCATGTGAGGCATTCCGTCGAAAGGAGTCGGGGACCTAGGGCTTTCTCTAGGGACTCCACAGGGGTGCAGACATCCCTTCACCTTGTGAGATGAAAGACTGAGACTGTATTCAAGACACTGCAAGGAAACCCGGCCTCCTTTCGAGTCAGGGCTTCTCGGTGTATATGCCCACTTGAGGCAGCACACTCAGGGTCCCTCCCTCATACCTATTGCTGAGAGAAGCCTCCTCTTGAGGGGCTTGTGGAAAGTGGCCTACGTCTTGAGTCTAAGCCAGGGAATCAGCTCTCATCTCGAGGCAATTTGGGGTACACGGAGCAGTCCTCGAGTTGCTCTGTTGAACTTGGTATTCCTCTAGACTTGGCACGTTGTTCTCGGGGAACATCTGGAGTTGCCTAAATGGAGTCAAGCCTCAGGTCGTGTTTGATGGGGAACGGGGGATGGCTCTGGAGTCAATGCAGGGGAAGCGGGCCTCATCTCGAGTTGATTTGGGGCCCATGGAGCTCCTTCGCAATGCTGGTGTGACCTCAGGGTCCCTCTCTACTTGTGACAGTGTTTTTGCGGACTTTCTCAACATCCATCAAGCAAGTCGAGGCTCCTGACATGTTTCAGGGGGATCACGCAATTGCTCTGCATGCAGTGCAGGGGAATCGGGCCTCATCTCTCGCTTTGAGGGGGAAGTCTCATGGTTTTTCTCGAGTTGCGGCGGGGACCTGGGGTACATTCTCGACTTACGGCGGGGATGGCCCTTCAACCCTCGTGTTTGTTCAACGAAGTCAGGACTCCTGTGAGTTACGAGGGACACCTCAGGAGTCTCTTCGAGGCTTGGCAGGGCACAAAGGGACGCTTCTCGAGGTGAGTCGGGAGACCCAGGGTCCCTTTCCAGTAGCCACAGGGATACTGGGATTCCTGTCAATGTTCAAGAGGAGTCAGGCTCGTCAAATTTTGAAGCAGTGAGCTCTGCGTGCCTCTCGAGGTGTCAGAGGCATGTGAGGCATTCCGTCTAAAGGAGTCGGGGACCTAGGGCTTTCTCTAGGGACTCCACAGGGGATGACACATCCCTTCACCTTGTGAGATGAAAGACTAGACTGTATTCAAGCCACTGCAAAGAAACCCGGCCTCCTTTCGAGTCAGGGCTTCTCGGTGTATATGCCCATTGAGGCAGCAATCTCAGGGTCCCTCCCTCATACCTATTGCTGAGAGAAGCCTCCTCTTGAGGGGCTTGTGGAAAGTTGGCCTTCGTCTTGAGTCTAAGCCAGGGAATCAGCTCTCATCTCGAAGCAATTTGGGGTACACGGAGCATTCCTCGAGTTGCTCTGCTGAACTTGGTATTCCTCTAGACTTGGCACGTTGTTCTCGGGGAACCTCTGGAGTTGCCTAAAGGGAGTCGCGCCACTGGTCGTGTTTGATGGGGAACGGGGGATGGCTCTGGAGTCAATGCAGGGGAAGCGGGCCTCATCTCGAGTTGATTTGGGGCCCATGGAACTCCTTCGCGATGCTGGGGTGACCTCAGGGTCCCTCTCTACTTGTGACAGTGTTTTTGAGGACTGTCTCGACATCCATCAAGCAAGTCGAGGCTCCTGACATGTTTCAGGGGGATCACGGAATTGCTCTGCATGCAGTGCAGGGGAATCGGGCTCATCTCTCTTTGGAGGGGGAAGTCTCATGGTTTTTCTCGAGTTGCGGCGGGGACCTGGGGTACATTCTCGACTTACGGCGGGGATGGCCCTTCAAACCTCGTGTTTGTTCAACGAAGTCAGAACTCCTGTCTAGTTACGAAGGACACCTCAGGAATCTCTTCGAGGCTTGGCAGGGCCAAAGGGACGCTTCTCGAGGTGATGCGGGAGACCCAGGGTCCCTTTCCAGTAGCCACAGGGATATTGGGATTCCTGTCAATGTTCAAGAGGAGTCAGGCATCGTCACCTTTTGAAGCAGTGACTCTGTGTGCCTCTCAAGGTGTCAAAGGCATGTGAGGCATACCGCCGAAAGAATTGGGGGAACTAGGGCTTTCTCTAGGGACTCCACAGGTGATTCAGACATACCTTCACCTTGTGAGATGAAAGATAGACTGTATTCAAGCCACTGCAAGGAAACCGGCCTCCTTTCGAGTCAGGGCTTCTCGGTGTATATGCCCATTGAGGCAGCAATCTCAGGGTCCCTCCCTCATACCTATTGCTGAGAGAAGCCTTCTCTTGAGGGGCTTGTAGAAAGTTGGCCTACGTCTTGAGTCTAAGCCAGGAAATCAGCTCTCATCTCGAGGCAATTTGGGGTACACGGAGCATTCCTCGAGTTGCTCTGCTGAACTTGGTATTCCTTTAGACTTGTCACGTTGTTCTCGGGGAACCTCTGGAGTTGCCTAAAGGGAGTCAAGCCTCAGGTCGTGTTTGATGGGGAACGGGGATGGCTCTGGAGTCAATGCAGGGGAAGCGGGCATCATCTCGAGTTGATTTGGGGCCCATGGAGCTCCTTCGCGATGCTGGTGTGACCTCAGGGTCCCTCTCTACTTGTGACAGTGTTTTTGCGGACTGTCTCGACATCCATCAAGCAAGTCGAGGCTCCTGACATGTTTCATGGGGATGACGGGAATTGCTCTGCATGCAGTGCAGGGGATTCGGGCCTCATCTCGCTTGGAGGGGGAAGTCTCATGGTTTTTCTCGAGTTGCGGTGGGGACCTGGGGTACATTCTCGAGTTACGGCGGGGATGGCCCTTCAACCTCGTGTTTGTTCAACGAAGTCAGGACTCCTGTCGAGTTACGAGGGACAACTCAGGAATCTCTTTGAGGCTTGGCAGGGCAAAAGGGACGCTTCTCGAAGTGAGTCGGGAGACCCAGGGTCCCTTTCCAGTACCCACAGGGATATTGGGATTCCTGTCAATGTTCAAGAGGAGTCAGGCTCGTCACCTTTTGAAGCAGTGAACTCTGCGTGCCTCTCGAGGTGTCAGAGGCATGTGACACATTCCGTCGAAAGGAGTCGGGGACCTAGGGCTTTCTCTAGGGACTCCAAGGGGTGCAGACATCCCTTCACCTTGTGAGATGAAAGATAGACTGTATTCAAGCCACTGCAAGGAAACCCGGCCTCCTTTCGAGTCAGGGCTTCTCGGTGTATATGCCCATTGTGGCAGCAATCTCAGGGTCCCTCCCTCACACCTATTGCTGAGAGAAGCCTCCTCTGAGGGGCTTGTGGAAAGGTGGCTACGTCTTGAGTCTAAGCCAGGGAATCAGCTCTCATCTCGACGCAATTTGGGGTACACGGAGCAGTCCTCGAGTTGCTCTGCTGAACTTGGTACTCTCTAGACTTGGCCGTTGTTCTCGGGGAACCTCTGGAGTTGCCTAAAGGGAGTCAAGCCTCAGGTCGTGTTTGATGGGGAACGCGGGATGGCTCTGGAGTCAATGGAGGGGAAGCGGGCCTCATCTCGAGTTGATTTGGGGTACATGGAGCCCCTTCGCAATGCTGGTGTGACCTCATGGTCCCTCTATACTTGTGACAGTGTTTTGCGACTGTCTCGACATCCATCAAGCAAGTCGAGGCTCCTGACATGTTTCAGGGGGCTCACGGAATTGCTCTGCATGCAGTGCAGGGGAATCGGGCCTCATCTCTCTTGGAGGGGGAAGTCTCATGGTTTTGCTCGAGTTGCGGCGGGGACCTGGGGTACATTCTCGACTTACGGCGGGGATGGCCCTTCAAACCTCGTGTTTGTTCAGTGACGTCAGGGCTCCTGTCGAGTTACGAGGGACACCTCAGGAGTCTCTTCGAGGCTTGGCAGGGCAAAAGGGACGCTTCTCGAGGTGAGGCAGGAGACCCAGGGTCCCTTTCCAGTAGCCACAGGGATACTGGGATTCCTGTCAATGTTCAAGAGGAGTCAGGCTCCGTCAAATTTTGAAGCAGTGAGCTCTGCGTGCCTCTAGAGGTGTCAGAGGCATGTGAGGCATTCCGTCGAAAAGAGTCGGGGAACTAGGCTTTCTCTAGGGACTCCACAGGGGATGCAGACATCCCTTACCTTGTGAGATGAAAGACTGAGACTGTATTCAAGCCACTGCAAGTAACCCGGCCTCCTTTCGAGTCAGGGCTTGCTCGGTGTATATGCCCATTGAGGCAGCAATCTCAGGGTCCCTCCCTCATACCTATTGCTGAGAGAAGCCTCCTCTTGAGGGGCTTGTGGAAATTTGGCCTACGTCTTGAGTCTAAGCCAGGGAATCAGCTCTCATCTCGAGGCAATTTGGGGTACACGGAGCAGTCCTCGAGTTGCTCTGCTGAACTTGGTACTCCTCTAGACTTGGCCGTTGTTCTCGGGGAACATCTGGAGTTGCCTAAAGGAGTCAAGCACAGGTCGTGTTTGATGGGGAACGGGGGATGGCTCTGGAGTCAATGCAGGGGAAGCGGGCCTCATCTCGAGTTGATTTGGGGCCCATGGAGCTCCTTCGCAATGCTGGTGTGACCTCAGGGTCCCTCTCTACTTGTGACAGTGTTTTTGCGGACTGTCTCGACATCCATCAAGCAAGTGGAGGCTCCTGACATGTTTCAGGGGGCTCACGGAATTGCTCTGCATGCAGTGCAGGGGAATCGGGCCTCATCTTGCTTGGAGGGGGAAGTCTCATGGTTTTTCTCGAGTTGCGGCGGGGACCTGGGTACATTCTCGACTTACGGCGGGGATGGCCCTTCAACCCTCGTGTTTGTTCAACGAAGTCAGGACTCCTGTCGAGTTACTAGGGACACCTCAGGAGTCTCCTCGAGGCTTGGCAGGGCAAAAGGGACGCTTCTCGAGGTGAGTCGGAAGACCCAGGGTCCCTTTCCAGTAGACACAGGGATATTGGGATTCCTGTCAATGTTCAAGAGGAGTCAGGCTCCGTCAAATTTTGAAGCAGTGAGCTCTGCGTGCCTCTCGAGGTGTCAGAGGCATGTGAGGCATTCCGTCGAAAGGAGTCGGGGACCTAGGGCTTTCTCTAGGGACACCACAGGTGGTGCAGACATCCCTTCACCTTGTGAGATGAAAGACTGAGACTGTATTCAAGACACTGCAAGGAAACCCGGCCTCCTTTCGAGTAAGGGCTTCTCGGTGTATATGCCACTTGAGGCAGCACATCTCAGGGTCCCTCCCTCATACCTATTGCTGAGAGAAGCCTCCTCTTGAGGGGCTTGTGGAAAGGTGGCGTACGTCTTGAGTCTAAGCCAGGGAATCAGCTCTCATCTCGAGGCAATTTGGGGTACAGGGAGCAGTCCTCGAGTTGCTCTGCTGAACTTGGTATTCCTCTCTAGACTTGGCCGTTGTTCTCGGGGAACATCTGGAGTTGCCTAAAGGGAGTCAAGACCTGGTCGTGTTTGATGGGGAACGGGGGATGGCTCTGGAGTCAATGCAGGGGAATCGGGCCTCATCTCGAGTTGATTTGGGGTACATGGAGCTCCTTCGCAAGGCTGGCGTGACCTCAGGGTCCCTCTATACTTGTGACAGTGTTTTTGCGACTTTCTCGACATCCATCAAGCAAGTCGAGGTTCCTTACATGTTTCAGGGGGCTCACGCAATTGCTCTGCATGCATTGCAGGGGAATCGGGCCTCATCTGTCTTTGAGGGGGAAGTCTCATGGTTTTTCTCGAGTTGCGGCGGGGACCTGGGGTATATTCTCGACTTACGGCGGGGATGGCCCTTCAACCCTCGTGTTTGTTCAACGAAGTCAGGACTCCTGTTGAGTTACGAGGGACACCTCAGGAATCTCTTCGAGGCTTGGCAGGGCAGATGGGACGCTTCTCGAGGTGAGTCGGGAGACCCAGGGTCCCTTTCCAGTAGCCACAGGGATACTGGGATTCCTGTCAATGTTCAAGAGGAGTCAGGCTCGTCACCAAATTTTGAAGCAGTGAGCTCTGCGTGCCTCTCGAGGTGTCAGAGGCATGTGAGGCATTCCGTCTAAAGGATTCGGGGACCTAGGGCTTTCTCTAGGGACTCCACAGGTGGGATGACATCATCCCTTCACCTTGTGAGATGAAAGATGAGCCTGTATTCAAGCCACTGCAAGGAAATCCGGCCTCCTTTCGAGTCAGGGCTTCTCGGTGTATATGGCACTTGAGGCAGCACACTCAGGGTCCCTCCCTCATACCTATTGCTGAGAGAAGCCTCCTCTTGAGGGGCTTGTGGAAAGTTGGCCTTCGTCTTGAGTCTAAGCCAGGGAATCAGCTCTCAACTCGAAGCAATTTGGGGTACACGGAGCATTCCTCGAGTTGCTCTGTTGAGCTTGGTATTCCTCTAGACTTGGCACGTTTTTCTCGGGGAACCTCTCGAGTTGCCAAAGGGAGTCAAGCCTCTGGTCGTGTTTGATGGGGAACGGGGGATGGCTCTGGAGTCAATGCAGGGGAAGCGGGCCTCATCTCGAGTTGATTTGGGGTACATGGAACACCTTCGCGATGCTGGTGTGACCTCAGGGTCCCTCTCTACTTGTGACAGTGTTTTTGAGGATTGTCTCGACATCCATCAAGCAAGTCGAGGCTCCTGACATGTTTCAGGGGGCTCACGGAATTGCTCTGCATGCAGTGCAGGGGAAACGGGGCTCATCTCTCTTGGAGGGGGAAGTCTCATGGTTTTTCTCGAGTTGCAACGGGGACCTGGGGTATATTCTCGAGTTAAGGCGGGGATGGCCCTTCAAACCTCGTATTTGTCAGCGACGTCAGAACTCCTGTCTAGTTACGAAGGACACCTCAGGAATCTCTTCGAGGCTTGGCAGGGCCAAAGGGACGCTTCTCGAGGTGAGTCGGGAGACCCAGGGTCCCTTTCCAGTAGCCAAAGGGATATTGGGATTCCTGTCAATGTTCAAGAGGAGTCAGGCATCGTCACCTTTTGAAGCAGTGAACTCTGCGTGCCTCTCAAACTGTCAAAGGCATGTGAGGAATACCGCCGAAAGAATTGGGGGAACTCTAGGGCTTTCTCTATGGACTCCACAGGTGATTCAGACATACCTTCACCTTGTGAGATGGAAGATGAGACTGTATTCAAGCCACTGCAAGGAAACTCGGCCTCCTTTCGAGTCAGGGCTTCTCGGTGTATATTGCCCATTGAGGCAGTCTCAGGGTCCCTCCCTCATACCTACTGCTGAGAGAAACCTTCTCTTGAGGGGCTTGTAGAAAGTTGAAATACGTGTTGAGTCTAAGCCAGGAAATCAGTTCGCTTCTCGAGGCAATTTGGGGTACACGGAGCATTCCTCGAGTTGCCCTGCTGAACTTGGTATTCCTTTAGACTTGTCACGTTGTTCTCGGGGAACCTCTGGAGTTGCCTAAAGGAAGTCAAGAAATGGTCGTGTTTGATGGGGAACGGAGGATGGCTCTGGGGTCAATGCAGGGGAAGCGGGCATCATCTCGAGTTGATTTGGGGTACATGGATCTCCTTCGCGATGCTGGTGTGACCTCAGGGTCCCTCTATACTTGTGACAGTGTTCTTGTGGATTGTCTCGAGATCCATCAAGTAAGTCGAGGCTCCTACTTGTTTCAGGGGGCTCACGGAATTGCTCTGCATGCAGTGCGGGGATTCGGGCCTCATCTCGCTTGAGGGGGACGTCTCATGGTTTTTCTCGAGTTGCGGCGGGGACCGGGGTATATTCTCGAGTTACGGCGGGGATGGCCCTTCAACCTCGTGTTGTTCACGAAGTCAGGACTCCTGTCGAGTTACGAGCGACAACTCAGGAATCTCTTCGAGGCTTGGCAGGGCCAAAGGGACGCTTCTCGAAGTGAGGCGGGAGACCCAGGGTCCCTTTCCAGTACCCACAGGGATATTGGGATTCCTGTCAATGTTCAAGAGGAGTCAGACATCGTCACCTTTTGAAGCAATGAACTCTGCGTGCCTCTCGAGGTGTCAGAGGCATGTGACACATTCCGTGGAAAGGAGTCGGGGACCTAGGGCTTTCTCTAGGGACTCCAAAGGGGATTCAGACATCCCTTCACCTTGTGAGATGAAAGATGAGCCTGTATTCAAGCCACTGCAAGGAAACCCGGCCTCCTTTCGAGTCAGGGCTTCTCGGTGTATATGCCAATTGTGGCAGCAAACTCAGGGTCCCTCCCTCATACCTATTGCTGAGAGAAGCCTCCTCTGTAGGGGCTTGTGGAAAGTTGGCATACGTCTTGAGTCTAAGCCAGGAATCAGCTCTCATCTCGAGGCAATTTGGGGTACACGGAGCAGTTCCTCGAGTTGCTCTGCTGAACTTGGTATTCTTCTAGACTTGGCACGTTGTTCTCGGGGAACCTCTGGAGTTGCCTAAAGGAAGTCAAGCCTCAGGTCGTGTTTGATGGGGAACGGGGGATGGCTCTGGAGTCAATGCAGGGGAAGCGGGCCTCATCTCGAGTTGATTTGGGGCCCATGGAGCTCCTTCGCAATGCTGGTGTGACCTCAGGGTCCCTCTATACTTGTGACAGTGTTTTTGCGGACTTTCTCGACATCCATCAAGCAAGTCGAGGTTCCTGACATGTTTCATGGGGATCACGCGATTGCTCTGCATGCAGTGCAGGGGAATCGGGCCTCATCTCTCTTGGAGGGGGAAGTCTCATGGTTTTTGCTCGAGTTGCGGCGGGGACCTGGGGTACATTCTCGACTTACGGGGGGGATGGCCCTTCAAACCTCGTGTTTGTTCAACGACGTCAGGGCTCCTGTCGAGTTACGAGGGACACCTCAGGAATCTCTCGAGGCTTGGCAGGGCAAAAGGGATGCTTCTCGAGGTGAGGTCGGGAGACCCAGGGCCCTTTCCTGTAGCCACAGGGATACTGGGATTCCTGTCAATGTTCAAGAGGAGTCAGGCACCGTCAAATTTTGAAGCAGTGAGCTCTGCGTGCCTCTAGAGGTGTCAGAGGCATGTGAGGCATTCCGTCGAAAAGAGTCGGGGAACTAGGTCTTTCTCTAGGGACTCCACAGGTGGTGCAGACATCCCTTACCTTGTGAGATGAAAGACTAGACTGTATTCAAGCCACTGCAAGGAAACCCGGCCTCCTTTCGAGTCAGGGCTTCTCGGTGTATATGCCCATTGAGGCAGCAATCTCAGGGTCCCTCCCTCATACCTATTGCTGAGAGAAGCCTCCTCTTGAGGGGCTTGTGGAAATTTGGCCTACGTCCTGAGTCTAAGCCAGGGAATCAGCTCTCATCTCGATGCAATTTGGGGTACACGGAGCATTCCTCGAGTTGCTCTGCTGAACTTGGTATTCCTCTAGACTTGGCACGTTGTTCTCGGGGATCATCTGGAGTTGCCTAAAGGGAGTCAAGCCTCAGGTCGTGTTTGATGGGGAACGGGGGATGGCTCTGGAGTCAATGCAGGGAATCGGGCCTCATCTCGAGTTGATTTGGGGCCCATGGAGCTCCTTCGCAATGCTGGTGTGACCTCAGGGTCCCTCTCTACTTGTGACAGTGTTTTTGCGGACTGTCTCGACATCCATCAAGCAAGTCGAGGCTCCTGACATGTTTCAGGGGGCTCACGGAATTGCTCTGCATGCAGTGCAGGGGAATCGGGCCTCATCTTGCTTGGAGGGGGAAGTCTCATGGTTTTTCTCGAGCTGCGGTGGGACCTGGGGTACATTCTCGACTTACGGCGGGGATGGCCCTTCAACCCGTGTTAGTTCAGCGAAGTCAGGACTCCTGTCGAGTTACTAGGGACACCTCAGGAGTCTCCTCGAGGCTTGGCAGGGCCAAAGGGACGCTTCTCGAGGTGAGGCGGAGACCCAGGGTCCCTTTCCAGTAGACACAGGGATACTGGGATTCCTGTCAATGTTCAAGAGGAGTCAGGCTCCGTCACCTTTTGAAGCAAGCAGTGAGCTCTGCGTGCCTCTCGATGTGTCAGAGGCATGTGAGGCATTCCGTGGAAAGGAGTCGGGGACCTAGGGCTTTCTCTAGGGACTCCACAGGGGTGCAGACACATCCCTTCACCTTGTGAGATGAAAGACTAGACTGTATTCAAGACACTGCAAGGAAACCCGGCCTCCTTTCGAGTAAGGGCTTCTCGGTGTATATGCCCATTGAGGCAGCAATCTCAGGGTCCCTCCCTCATACCTATTGCTGAGAGAAGCCTCCTCTTGAGGGGCTTGTGGAAAGTGGCGTACGTCTTGAGTCTAAGCCAGGGAATCAGCTCTCATCTCGAGGCAATTTGGGGTACACGGAGCATTCCTCGAGTTGCTCTGTTGAGCTTGGTATTCTCTCTAGACTTGGCACGTTGTTCTCGGGGAACATCTGGAGTTGCCTAAAGGGAAGTCAAGCCTCAGGTCGTGTTTGATGGGGAACGGGGGATGGCTCTGGAGTCAATGCAGGGGAAGCGGGCCTCATCTCGAGTTGATTTGGGGCCCATGGAGCTCCTTCGCAAGGCTGGTGTGACCTCAGGGTCCCTCTCTACTTGTGACAGTGTTTTTGCGGACTGTCTCGACATCCATCAAGCAAGTCGAGGTTCCTGACATGTTTCAGGGGGCTCACGGAATTGCTCTGCATGCATTGCAGGGGAATCGGGCCTCATCTCGCTTTGAGGGGGAAGTCTCATGGTTTTTCTCGAGTTGCGGCGGGGACCTGGGCTACATTCTCGACTTACGGCGGGGATGGCCCTTCAACCCTCGTGTTTGTTCAACGAAGTCAGGACTCCTGTCGAGTTACGAGGGACACCTCAGGAATCTCTTCGAGGCTTGGCAGGGCACAAAGGGACGCTTCTCGAGGTGAGTCGGGAGACCCAGTGTCCCTTTCCAGTAGCCACAGGGATATTGGGATTCCTGTCAATGTTCAAGAGGAGTCAGGCTCCGTCACCTTTTGAAGCAGTGAGCTCTGCATGCCTCTCGAGGTGTCAGGCATGTGAGGCATTCCGTCGAAAGGATTCGGGGACCTAGTGCTTTCTCTAGGGACACCACAGGGGATGACATCATCCCTTCACCTTGTGAGATGAAAGATGAGACTGTATTCAAGACACTGCAAAGAAATCCGGCCTCCTTTCGAGTCAGGGCTTCTCGGTGTATATGGCATTGAGGCAGCAATCTCAGGGTCCCTCCCTCATACCTATTGCTGAGAGAAGCCTCCTCTTGAGGGGCTTGTGGAAAGGTGGCCTACGTCTTGAGTCTAAGCCAGGGAATCAGCTCTCATCTCGAGGCAATTTGGGGTACACGGAGCAGTCCTCGAGTTGCTCTGCTGAACTTGGTACTCCTCTAGACTTGGCACGTTTTTCTCGGGGAACCTCTGGAGTTGCCTAAAGGGAGTCAAGCCTCACTGGTCGTGTTTGATGGGAACGGGGGATGGCTCTGGAGTCAATGCAGGGGAAGCGGGCCTCATCTCGAGTTGATTTGGGGTACATGGAGCTCCTTCGCGATGCTGGTGTGACCTCAGGGTCCCTCTCTACTTGTGACAGTGTTTTGAGGATTGTCTCGACATCCATCAAGCAAGTCGAGGCTCCTGACATGTTTCAGGGGGCTCACGGAATTGCTCTGCATGCAGTGCAGGGGAATCGGGGCTCATCTCGCTTTGAGGGGGAAGTCTCATGGTTTTTCTCGAGTTGCGGCGGGGACCTGGGGTACATTCTCGACTTACGGCGGGGATGGCCCTTCAAACCTCGTGTTTTCAACGAAGTCAGAACTCCTGTCGAGTTACGAAGGACACCTCAGGAGTCTCTTCGAGGCTTGGCAGGGCAAAAGGGACGCTTCTCGAGGTGATCGGGAGACCCAGGGTCCCTTTCCAGTAGCCAACAGGGATACTGGGATTCCTGTCAATGTTCAAGAGGTCAGGCATCGTCAAATTTTGAAGCAGTGAACTCTGTGTGCCTCTCAAGGTGTCAGAGGCATTGTGAGGAATTCCGTCGAAAGGAGTCGGGGGAACTAGGGCTTTCTCTAGGGACTCCACACAGGTGATTCAGACATACCTTCACCTTGTGAGATGAAAGACTGACTGTATTCAAGCCACTGCAAGGAAACTCGGCCTCCTTTCGAGTCAGGGCTTCTCGGTGTATATGCCCATTGAGGCAGCAAACTCAGGGTCCCTACATCATACCTATTGCTGAGAGAAGCCTTCTCTTGAGGGGCTTGTAGAAAGGTGGCCTACGTCTTGAGTCTAAGCCAGGGAATCAGCTCTCTTCTCGAGGCAATTTGGGGTACACGGAGCATTCCTCGAGTTGCTCTGCTGAACTTGGTACTCCTTTAGACTTGGTCCGTTGTTCTCGGGGAACCTCTGGAGTTGCCTAAAGGGAGTCAAGCCTCAGGTCGTGTTTGATGGGGAAGGGGGATGGCTCTGGAGTCAATGCAGGGGAAGCGGGCCTCATCTCGAGTTGATTTGGGGCCCATGGAGCTCCTTCGCGATGCTGGTGTGACCTCAGGGTCCCTCTCTACTTGTGACAGTGTTTTTGCGGACTGTCTCGACATCCATCAAGCAAGTCGAGGCTCCTGACATGTTTCAGGGGGCTCACGGAATTGCTCTGCATGCAGTGCAGGGGAATCGGGCCTCATCTCGCTTTGAGGGGGAAGTCTCATGGTTTTTCTCGAGTTGCGGCGGGGACCTGGGGTACATTCTCGACTTACGGCGGGGATGGCCCTTCAACCCTCGTGTTTGTTCAGCGAAGTCAGGACTCCTGTCGAGTTACGAGGGACACCTCAGGAGTCTCTTCGAGGCTTGG
Source organism: Odocoileus hemionus (assembly GCA_020976825.1). Classification (NCBI taxonomy): domain Eukaryota; kingdom Metazoa; phylum Chordata; class Mammalia; order Artiodactyla; family Cervidae; genus Odocoileus; species Odocoileus hemionus. Next base: position 12,132 of record JAJLRB010001383.1, on the reverse strand, counting down.
CAGGGCAAAAGGGACGCTTCTCGAGGTGAGGTCGGGAGACCCAGGGTCCCTTTCCAGTAGCCACAGGGATATTGGGATTCCTGTCAATGTTCAAGAGGAGTCAGGCTCGTCACCTTTTGAAGCAGTGAGCTCTGTGTGCCTCTCGAGGTGTCAGAGGCATGTGAGACATTCCGTCGAAAGGAGTCGGGGACCTAGGGCTTTCTCTAGGGACTCCACAGGGGATGCAGACATCCCTTCTCCTTGTGAGATGAAAGATGAGACTGTATTCAAGCCACTGCAAGGAAACCCGGCCTCCTTTCGAGTCAGGGCTTCTCGGTGTATATGCCCATTGAGGCAGCAATCTCAGGGTCCCTCCCTCATACCTATTGCTGAGAGAAGCCTCCTCTTGAGGGGCTTGTGGAAAGTTGGCCTACGTCTTGAGTCTAAGCCAGGGAATCAGCTCTCATCTCGAGGCAATTTGGGGTACACGGAGCATTTCTCGAGTTGCTCTGCTGAACTTGGTACTCCTCTAGACTTGGCACGTTGTTCTCGGGGAACCTCTGGAGTTGCCTAAAGGGAGTCAAGCCACTGGTCGTGTTTGATGGGGAACGGGGGATGGCTCTGGAGTCAATGCAGGGGAAGCGGGCCTCATCTCGAGTTGATTTGGGGCCCATGGAGCTCCTTCGCAATGCTGGTGTGACCTCATGGTCCCTCTATACTTGTGACAGTGTTTTTGCGTAACTGTCTCGACATCCATCAAGCAAGTCGAGGCTCTTGACATGTTTCATGGGGATCACGGAATTGCTCTGCATGCAGTGCAGGGGAATCGGGCCTCATCTCTCTTGGAGGGGGAAGTCTCATGGTTTTTCTCGAGTTGCGGCGGGGACCTGGGGTACATTCTCGACTTACGGCGGGGATGGCCCTTCAACCTCGTGTTTGTTCAACGGCGTCAGGACTCCTGTCGAGTTACGAGGGACACCTCAGGAATCTCTTCGAGGCTTGGCAGGGCACAAAGGGACGCTTCTCGAGGTGAGGCGGGAGACCCGGGTCCCTTTCTAGTAGCCACAGGGATACTGGGATTCCTGTCAATGTTCAAGAGGAGTCAGGCTCGTCAACCTTTTGAAGCAGTGAGCTCTGCGTGCCTCTCGAGGTGTCAAAGGCATGTGAGGCATTCCGTCGAAAGGAGTCGGGAACCTAGGGCTTTCTCTAGGGACTCCACAGGTGGTGCAGACATCCTTTCACCTTGTGAGATGAAAGACTAGACTGTATTCAACCACTGCAAGGAAACCCGGCCTCCTTTCGAGTCAGGGCTTCTCGGTGTATATTCCACATTGAGGCAGCAATCTCAGGGTCCCTCCCTCATACCTATTGCTGAGAGAAGCCTCCTCTTGAGGGGCTTGTGGAAAGGTTGTTTTACGTCTTGAGGCTAAGCCAGGGAATCCGCTCTCATCTCGAGGCAATTTGGGGTACACGGAGCAGTCCTCGAGTTGCTCTGCTGAACTTGGTATCCCTCTAGACTTGGCACGTTGTTCTTGGGGAACATCTGGAGTTGCCTAAAGGAGTCAAGACACTGGTCGTGTTTGATGGGGAACGGGGGATGTCTCTGGAATCAATGCAGGGGAAGCGGGCCTCATCACGAGTTGATTTGGGGCCCATGGAGCTCCTTCGTGATGCTGGTGTGACCTCAGGGTCCCTCTATACTTGTGACAGTGTTTTTGCGTAATTTCTCGACATCCATCAAGCAATTCGAGGCTCCTGACATGTTTCAGGGGGCTCACGCGAATTGCTCTGCATGCAGTGCAGGGGAATCGGGCCTCATCTCGCTTGGAGGGGGAAGTCTCATGGTTTTTCTCGAGTTGCGGCGGGGACCTGGGGTACATTCTCGACTTACGGTGAGGATGGCCCTTCAAACCTCGTGTTTGTTCAACGAAGTCAGGACTCCTGTCGAGTTACGAGGGACACCTCAGGAGTCTCTTCGAGGCTTGGCAGGGCAAAAGGGACGCTTCTCGAGGTGAGTCGGGAGACCCATGGGCCCTTTCCTGTAGCCACAGGGATACTGGATTCCTGTCAATGTTCAAGAGGAGTCAGGCTCCGTCACCTTTTGAAGCAGTGAGCTCTGCGTGCCTCTAGAGATGTCAGAGGCATGTGAGGCATTCTGTCGAAAAGAGTCGGGTACTAGGGCTTTCTCTAGGGACTCCACAGGGGTGCAGACATCCCTTCACCTTGTGAGATGAAAGACTGAGACTGTATTCAAGCCACTGCAAGGAAACCCGGCCTCCTTTCGAGTCAGGGCTGCTCGGTGTATATTCCACATTGAGGCAACAACTCAGGGTCCCTCCCTCACACCTGCTGCTAAAAGAAGCCGCCTCTTGAGAGTTTGTGGAAAGTTGACATACGTCTTGAGTTTAAGCCAGGCAATCAGTTCTCATCTTGAGGCAATTTGGGGTACAAGGAGCATTCCTTGATGTGATCTGCTGAATTTGGTATTCCTCTAGACTTGGCACGTTGTTCTCGGGGAAACTCTGGAGTTTCCTAAAGAATTCAAGCCATTGGTTATGTTTGACGAGGATCCTGGGATGGCGTTGGAATCAATGGCAGGTTTTTCAGGCCTCATTTCGAGATGATTTGGGGTACTTGGAGCTCCTTCGTGATACTGGTGTGACCTCAGTGTCCCTCTATTCTTATGACAGGTTCTAGCGTAATATCTCGAGATCCATCAAGCAATTCGAGGTTCCTTACAGTTTTCATGGGGATCACGGAATTACTTTGCATGCAGTGCAGGGGAACGGGCCTCATCTCTCTTTGAGGGGGAAGTATCATGGTTTGTCTCGAGTTGCAGCGGGGACCTGGGGTATATTCTCGAGTTGAGGCGGGGATGGCCCTTCAACCCTCCTGTTTGCCAGCGACATCAGAATTCCTGTCTAGTTATGAGCAACACCTCAGGAATCTCTTCGAGGCTTGGCAGGGCCAAAGGGACGCTTCTCGAGGTGACGCGGGAGACCCAGGGTCCCATTCCAGTAGCCAAAGGAATATTGGGATTCCTGTCAATGCTCAAGAGGAGCAGGCATCGTCACCTTTTGAAGCAGTGAACTCTGTGTGCCTCTCAAACTGTCAAAGGCATTTGAGGAATACCGCCGAAAGATTCGGGGAACTCGGGCTTTCTCTATGGACTCCACACGGGATTCAGACATACCTTCACCGTGTGAGATGGAAGATGAGGCTGTATTCAAGCCACTGCAAGGAAACTCGGCCTCCTTTCCAGTCAGGGTTTCTCGGTGTATATTCCACTTGAGGCAGCAAACTCAGGGTACCTACATTACACCTACTGCTGAGAGAAACCTTCTCTTGAGGGGCTTGTGAAAAGTTGGAATACGTTTGAGTCTAAGCAAGGAAATCAGCTCTCATCTCGAGGCAATTTGGGGTACACGGAGCATTCCTCGAGTTGCTCTGCTGAACTTGGTATTCCTTTAGACTTGTCACGTTGTTCTCGGGGAACCTCTGGAGTTGCCTAAAGGAAGTCAAGCTACTGGTCGTGTTTGATGGGGAACGGAGGGTGGCTCTGGAGTCAAGGCAGGGGAATCAGGCCTCATCTCGAGTTGATTTGGTGTACATGGAACTACTTCGCGAGGCTGGTGTGACCTCAGGGTCCATCTATACTTGTGAGAGTCTTCTTGTGGATTGTTTCGAGATCCATCAAGTAAGTCGAGGCTCCTTACATGTTTCCAGGGGGATGACGGGATTGCTCTGTACGCAGTGCAGCGGAATCAGGCCTCACCTCTCTTGTTGGGGAAGTCTCATGGTTTTTCTCCAGTTACGGCGTGTGACCTGGGGTATATTCTCGAGGTCAGGCGGGGATGGCCTTCAACCCTCGTGTTTGTCCAGCGAAGTCAGGACTCCTGTCGAGTTACGTGCGACACCTCAGGAATCTATTCGAGGCTTAGTAGGGCCAAACGGATGCTACTCGAAGTGAGGCTGGAGACCCATGGTACCTTTACAGTACCCACAGGGATATTGGGATTCCTGTCAATTTTCAAGAGGAGTCAGGACATCGTCACCTTTTGAAGCAATGAACTCTGCGTGCCTCTCGAGGTGTCACAGGCATGTGACACATTCCGTCGAAAGGGGTCGGGGACCTAGGGCTTTCTCTAGGGACTCCAAAGGGGATTCAGACATCCCTTCACCTTGTGAAATATAAGATGAGCCTGGATTCAAGCCACTGCAAGGAAACCCGGCCTCCTTTCGAGTCAGGGCTTCTCGGTGTATATGCCAATTGTGGCAGCAAACTCAGGGTCCCTGTCTAACACCTATTGCTGAGAGAAGCCTCCTCTATAGGGGCTTGTGGAAAGTTGGCATACGTCTTGAGTCTAGGCCAGGCAATCAGCTCTCATCTCGACGCATTTGGGGTACACGGAGCATTCCTCGAGTTGCTCTGCTGAACTTGGTATTCTTCTAGACTTGGCAGGTTGTTCTCGGGGAACCTCTGCACTTGCCTAAAGGAAGTCAAGCCTCTGGTCGTGTTTGATGGGGAACGGGGGATGGCTCTCGTGTCAAGGGAGGGGAATCGGGCCTCATCTCGAGTTGATTTGGGGTACATGGAGCTCCTTCGCAAGGCTAGTGTGACCTCATGATCCCTCTATACTTCTGACAGTGTTTTTGCGTAATTTCTCGAGATCCATCAAGCAACTCGAGGTTCCTTACATGTTTCATGGGGATCACGCGATTGCTCTGCATGCAGTGTAGGGGTATCGGGCCTCATCTCTCTTGGAGGGGGAAGTCTCATGGTTTTGCTCGAGTTGCGGCGGGGACCTGGGGTACATTCTCGAATTACGGTGGGATGGCCCTTCAAACCTCGTGTTTGTTCAGCGAAGTCAGGACTCCTGTCGAGTTACAAGGGACACCTCAGGAATCTCTTCGAGGCTTGGCAGGGCAAAAGGAATGCTTCTCGAGGTGAGGTCGGGAGACCCAGGGTCCCTTTCCTGTAGCCACAGGGATAATGGGATTCCTGTCAATGTTCAAGAGGAGTCAGGCTCCGTCACCTTTTGAAGCAGTGAGCTCTGCGTGCCTCTAGAGGTGTCAGAGGCATGTGAGGCATTCCGTCGAAAGAGTCAGGGAACTAGGGCTTTTCTAGGGACTCCACAGGGGATGCAGACATCCCTTCACCTTGTGAGATGAAAGATGAGCCTGTATTCAAGCCACTGCAAGGAAACCCGGCCTCCTTTCGAGTCAGGGCTGCTCGGTGTATATTCCACATTCGAGGCAACAGACTCAGGGTCCCTCCCTCACACCTATTGCTAAAAGAAGCCTCCTCTTGAGGGCTTGTGGAATGTTGGCATATGTCTTGAGTTTAAGCCAGGAATCAGCTCTCATCTGAGGCAATTTGTGGTACACGGAGCATTCCTAGATGTGATCTGCTGAATTTCGTATTCCTCTAGACTTGGCACGTTGTTCTCGGGGAAACTCTGGAGTTTCCTAAAGGAGTCAAGCCATTGGTCGTGTTTGACGGGGAACGGGGATGGCTCTGGAGTCAATGCAGGGGAAGCGGGCCTCATCTCGAGAGTTGATTTGGGGTACTTGGAGCTCCTTCGTGATGCTGGTGTGACCTCAGTGTCCCTCTATACTTGTGACAGGGTTTTAGTGGAATATCTCGAGATCCATCAAGCAAGTCTAGGTTCCTGACATTTTTCAGGGGGATCACGGAATTGCTCTGCATGCAGTGCAGGGGAATCGGACCTCATCTCGCTTGGAGGGGGAAGTCTCATGGTTTTTCTCGAGTTGCGGGGGGGACCTGGGGTACATTCTCGAGTTATGGCGGGGATGGCCCTTCAAACCTCGTGTTTGTTCAGCGACGTCAGTAGTCCTGTCGAGTCACGAGGGACACCTCAGGAATCTCTTCGAGGCTTGGCAGGCAAAAGGGACGCTTCTAGAGGTGAGGCGGGAGACCCAGGGGAACTTTCCAGTAGCCACAGAGATACTGGGATTCCTGTCAATGTTCAAGAGGAGTAAGGCACCTTCACCTTTTGAAGCAGTGAGCTCTGCGTGCCTCTCGAGGTGTCAGAGGCATGTGAGGCATTCCGTCTAAAGGAGTCGGGGACTTAGGGATTTCTCTAGGGACACCACAGGGGATGACATCATCCCTTCACCTTGTGAGATGAAAGATAGACTGTATTCAAGCCACTGCAAAGAAACCCGGCCTCCGTTCGAGTCAGGGCTTCTCGGTGTATATGCCATTGAGGCAGCACATCTCAGCGTCCCTCCCTCATACCTATTGCTGAGAGAAGCCTCCTCTTGAGGGGCTTGTGGAAAGTTGGCCTATGCCTTGAGTCTAAGCCAGGGAATCAGCTCTCATCTCGAGGCAATTTGGGGTGCACGGAGCATTCCTCGAGTTGCTCTGTTGAGCTTGGTATTCCTCTAGACTTGGCACGTTGTTCTCGGGGAACCTCTGGAGTTGCCTAATGGGAGTCACGCCACTGGTTGTGTTTATGGGGACACGGTAGATGGCTCTGGAGTCAATGCAGGGGATGCGGGCCTCATCTCGAGTTGATTTGGGGTACATGGAACTCCTTCGCAATGCTGGGGTGACCTCAGGGTCCCTCTCTACTTGTGACAGTGTTTTTGTGGATTGTCTCGAGATCCATCAAGTAAGTCGAGGCTCCTTACATGTTTCTTGGGAATGACGGAATTGCTCTGCATGCAGTGCAGCAGAATCAGGCCTCACCTCTCTTTGAGGGGGAAGTCTCATGATTTTTGTCGAGTTGCGGGGGTACCGGTGTATATTCTCGAGTTACGGCGGTAATGGCCCTTCAACCCTCGTGTTTGTCCAGCGAAGTCAGGACTCCTGTCAAGTTATGTGCGACACCTCAGGAATCTCTTTGAGGCTTAGCAGCGCCAAAGGAACGCTTCTCGAAGTGAGGCTGGAGACCCAGGGTCCCTTTCCAGTACCCACAGGGATATTGGGATTCCTGTCAATGTTCAGGAGAAATCAGACATCGTCACCTTTTGAAGCAATGAACTCTGCGTGCCTCTCGAGGTGTCACAGGCATGTGACACATTCCTTCGAAAGGGGTCGGGGACCTAGGGCTTTCTCTAGGGACTCCACAGGGGTTCAGACATCCCTTCACCTTGTGAAATATAAGATGAGCCTGGATTCAAGCCACTGCAAGGAAACCCGGCCTCCTTTCGAGTCAGGGCTTCTCGGTGTATATGCCATTGAGGGAGCAAACTCAGGGTCCCTGTCTCATACCTACTGCTGAGAGAAGCCTCCTCTGTAGGGGCTTGTGGAAAGTTGGCATACGTCTTGAGTCTAAGCCAGGCAATCAGCTCTCATCTCCAGGCAATTTGGGGTACAAGGAGCCTTCCTCGCATTACTCTGCTGAACTTGGCATTCCTCTAGACTTCGCACGTTGTTCTCTGGAACCTCTGGTGTTGCCTAAAGGGAATTCAAGCCACTAGTCGTGTTTGATGGGGAATGGGGGATGGCTCTGGAGTCAATGCAGGCGAATCTGGCCTCATCTCGAGTTGATTTGGGATACATGAAGCTCCTTCGCGATGCTGGTGTGACCTCAGGGTCCCTCTATACTAGTGACAGTGTTTTTGCGGATTGTCTCGAGATCCATCAAGCAATCGAGGCTCCATTACATGTTTCATGGGGATCACGGGATTGCTCTGCATGCAGTGCAGGGGAATCGGGCCTTATCTCGCTTGAGGGGGAAGTCTCATGGTTTTTCTCGTGTTGCGACGGGGACCTGGGGTATATACTCGAGTTATGGTGGGGATGGCCCTTCAACCCTCGTGTTTGTCCAGCGACGTCAGGACTCCTGTGTAGTTAAGAGGGACACCTCACTAATCTCTTGGAGGCTTGGCAGGTCAAAAGGGACGCTTCTCGAGGTGAGGCAGCAGACCCAGCATCCCTTTCCAGTAGCCACAGGGATATTGGGATTCCTGTCAATATTCAAGAGGAGCCAGGCATCGTCACCTTTTGAAGCAGTGAACTCTGCGTGCCTCTCGAGGTGTCAAAGGCATGTGAGGCATTCCGTCGAGAAGGAGTCGGGTACCTAAGGCTTTCTCTAGGGACTCCACAGGGGGTGCAGACATCCCTTACCATGTGAGATGAAAGACTAAGACTGTATTCAAGCCACTGCAAGAAAACCCGGCCTCCTTTCGATCAGGGCTTCTCGGTTTATATTCCACTTGAGGCAGCAAACTCAGGGTCCCTCCCTCATACCTATTGTGAGAGAAGCCTCCTCTTGAGGGGCTTGTAGAAAGTTGGCATACGTCTTGAGTCTAAGCCAGGGAATCAGCTCTCATCTCGAGGCAATTTGGGGTACACGGAGCATTCCTCGAGTTGCTCTGCTGAACTTGATATTCCTCTAGATTTGGCATGTTGTTCTCGGGGAACCTCTGGAGTTGCCTAAAGGAGTCAAGCACTCAGGTCGTGTTTGATGGGGAACTGGGGAATGGCTCTGGAGTCAATGCAGGGTAATTGGGCCTCATCTCGAGTTGATTTGGGGTACATGGAGCTCCTTTGTGATGCTGGTGTGACCTCAGTGTCCTCTCTACTTGTGACAGTGTTTTTGCGTATTGTCTCGACATCCATCAAGGAAGTCGAGGCTCCTTACATGTTTCATGGGGCTCACGGGATTGCTCTGCATGCAGTGCAGTGGAATCGGGCCTCATCTCGCTTGAGGGGGAAGTCCCATGGTTTTTCTCGAGTTGCGGCGGGGACCTGGGGATATATTCTCGAGTTACGGCGGGGATGGCCCTTCAACACTCGTGTTTGTCAACGACTTCAGGACTCCTGTCGAGTTACGAGGTACACCTCAGGAATCTCTTCGAGGCTTGCAATGCAAAAGGGACGCTTCTCGAGGTGAGGTCGGAGACCCAGCGTCCCTTTCCAGTAGCCACAGGGATACTGGGATTCCTGTCAATGTTCAAGAGGTGTCAGGACTCGTCAAATTTTGAAGCAGTGAACTCTGCGTGCCTCTAGAAGTGTCAAAGGCATGTGAGGCATTCTGTCGAAAGAATCGGTGACCTATGGCTTTCTCTAGGGACTCCACATTGGATTCAGACATCTCTTCACCTTGTGAGATGAAAGATGAGACTGTATTCAAGTCACTGCAAGGAAACCCGGCCTCTTTCGAGTCAGGGCTTCTCGTGTATATTCCACTTGAGGCAGCAAACTCAGGGTCCCTCCCTCACACCTATTGCTGAGAGAAGCCTCCTCTTGAGGGGCTTGTGGAAAGTATGCATACGTCTTGAGTCTAAGCCAGCAATCAGCTCTAATCTCGAGGCAATTTGGGGTACACGGAGCATTCCTTGAGTTCCTCTGCTGAACTTGTTATTCCTTTCGACTTGGCATGTTGTTCTCGCGGAACCTCTGTAGTTGCCTAAAGGACTTCAAGCCACTGGTCGTGTTGATGGGAAGCGGGGGATGGCTCTGGAGTCAAAACAGGGGAATCGGGCCTCATCTTGATTTGATTTGGGGTACATGGAGCTCCTTCGCGATGCTGGTGTGACCTCAGGGTCCTCTCTATTCTGTGACAGTGTTCTTCCAGATTGTCTCGAGATACATCAAGCAAGTCGAGGCTCCTTACATGTTTCATGGGGATCACGGGGTTGCTCTGCATGCAGTGCATGGGATTCGGGTCTCATCTCGCTTTGAGGGGGAAGTCTCATGGTTTTTCTCGAGTTGCGGCGGGACCTGGGGTATATTCTTGAGTTACGACGGGGAAGGCCCTTCAACACTCGTGTTTGTCCAGCAACGTCAGGAATCCTGTCGAGCTACGAGAGACACCTCAGGAATCTCTTGGAGGCTTGACAGGGCCAACGGGAGGCTTCTCGATGTGAGGCGGCAGACCCAGGGTCCCTTTCCAGTAGCCACAGGGATATTGGGTTTCCTGTGAATGTTCAAGAGGAGTCAGGCATCGTCACCTTTTGAAGCCGTGAACTCTGTGTGCCTCTCGAAGTGTCAAAGGCATGTGAGGCATTTCATCGAAAGGAGTCAGGGACCTATGGCTTTCACTTGGGACTCCACAGGGGATTCAGACATCCCTTCATCATGTGAGATGAAAAATGGGCCTGTATTCAAGGCACTGCAAGGAAACCCGGCCTCCTTTCGAGTCAGGGCTTCTCGGTGTATATTCCACTTGAGGCAGCAAACTCAGGGTCCCTCTATCACAACTATTGCTGAGAGAAGCCTCCACTTGAGGGGCGTGTAGAAAGTTGGCATACGTCTTGAGTCTAAGCCAGGCAATCAGCTCTCATCTCCAGGCAATTTTGTGTAAACGGAGCATTCCTCGAGTTGCTCTGCTAAACTTGGCATTCCTATAGACTTCGCAAGTTGTTCTCTGGGAAACTCTGGAGTTGCCTAAAGAAAGTCAAGCCACTGGTTGTGTTTGATGGTGAACGGGGGATGGATCTGGAGTCAAGGCAGGGTAATCGGGCCTCATCTCAAGTTGATTTGGGCTACATGGAGCTCCTTAGCGATGCTGGTGTGACCTCAGGGTCCCTCTATACTTGTGACAGGGTTCTTGCGGATTATCTCGAGACGATCAAGCAAGTCACGCTCCTTACATGTTTCACGGGGATTACAGGAATGCACTGAATGCAGTGCAGGGGAATCGGGCCTCATCTCGCTTTGAGGGGAAGTCTCATGGTTTTTGTCGAGTTGCGGCGGGGACCTGGGGTACATTCTCGAGGTACGGCGGGGATGGCCCTTCAAAACTTGTGTTTGTCCAGCGACATCAGGACTCCTGTCTAGTTACGCGGGACACCTCAGGGAGTCTCTAATCGAGGCTTCACAGGGCCAAGGGACTCTTCTCGAGGTGAGGCGGGAGAGCAGGGTCCCTTTCCAGTAGCCACAGGGATACTGGGATTCCTGTCAATGTTCAAGAGGAGTCAGACATCATCCCCTTTTGAAGCAGTGAGCTCTGCGTGCCTCACGAGGTGGCAGAGGCATGTGAGGCATTCCGTCGAAAGCTGTTGGGGACCTAAGGCTTTCTCTAGGGACTCCACAGGGAATTCAAACATCCCTTCACCTTGTGAGATGAAAGATGTGACAGTATTCAAGCCACTGCAAGGAAACCCAGGTTCCTTTCGAGTCAGGGCTTCTCGGTGAATATTCCACTTGAGGCAGAAAACTCTGGGTCTCTCCCTCATACCTACTGCTGAGAGAAACTTCCCCTTGAAGGGCTTGTGGAAAGTTGGCATACGTCTCGAGTCTAAGCCAGGCAACCAGCTCTCATCTCCAGGCAAATTGGGATACATGGAGCATTCCTCGAGTTGCTGTGCTGAACTTGGTATTCCTCTAAACTTGGCACGTTGTGCTCGGGGAAACTCTGAAGTTGCCTAAAGGAAGTCAAGCCCTGGTCGTGTTTGATGGGGAACCGGGGAAGGCTCTGGAGTCAAGGCAGGGGAATCGGGCCTCATCTTGAGTTGATTTGGGCCCATGGAGCTACTTTGCGATGCTGGTGTGACTCAGGGTTCCCTCTATACTTGTGACAGTGTTTTTGCCAATTGTCTCGAGATCCATCAAGCAAGTCGAGGCTCCTTACATGTTTCATTGGGATCACGGGATTGCTCTGCATGCAGTGCAGGGGAATTGGGTTCATCTCTCTTTGAGGGGGAAGTCTCATGGTTTTTCTCAAGTTGCAGCGGGGACCTGGGATATATTCTCGAGTTACGGCGTGAATGGCCCTTCAACACTAGTGTTTGTCCAGCGACGTCGGGACTCCTGTCGAGTTATGAGGGTCACCTCAGGAATCTCTTCGAGGCTTGGCAGGGCCAAAGGGACGCTACTCGAGGTGAGGCGGGAGACCCAGGGTCCCTTTCCAGTAGCCCCAGGGATATTGGGTTTTCTGTCAGTGTTCAAGAGGAGTCAGACATCGTCACCTTTTGAAGAAGTGAACTCTTTGTGCCTCTCGAGGTGTCAAAGGCATGTGTGGCATTCTGTTGAAAGGAGTCGGGAATCTAGGGCTTTCTCTATGGATTCCACAGGGGTTTCAAACATGCATTCACCTTGTGAGATGAACGATGAGCGTGTATTCAAGCCACTGCAAGGAAACCCGGCCTCCTTTCGAGTCAGGGCTTCTCGGTGTATATTCCACTTGAGGCAGCAAACTCAGGGTCCTTCCCTCACACCTACTGCTGAGAGAAGCC
>JAJLRB010001382.1:0-48983 GCA_020976825.1 Odocoileus hemionus | reverse complement strand
CTCTTGGAGGGGGAAGTCTCATGGTTTTGCACGAGTTGTGGCGGGGACCTGGGGTACATTCTCGAGTTACGGTGAGGATGGCCCTTCAAACCTCGTGTTTGTTCAGCGACGTCAGGACTCCTGTCGAGTTACGAGGGACACCTCAGGAATCTCTTCGAGGCTTGGCAGGGCAAAAGGGATGCTTCTCGAGGTGAGGCAGGAGACCCATGGGCCCTTTCCTGTAGCCACAGGGATACTGGAATTCCTGTCAGTGTTCAAGAGGTGTCAGGCACCGTCACCTTTTGAAGCAGTGAGCTCTGCGTGCCTCTAGAGATGTCACAGGCATGTGAGGCATTCTGTCGAAAAGAGTCAGGGTACTAGGGCTTTCTCTAGGGACTCCACAGGGGATGCAGACATCCCTTCACCTTGTGAGATGAAAGATGAGCCTGTATTCAAGCCACTGCAAGGAAACCCGGCCTCCTTTCGAGTCAGGGCTGCTCGGTGTATATTCCACTTGAGGCAACAGACTCAGGGTCCCTCCCTCACACCTGCTGCTAAAAGAAGCCGCCTCTTGAGAGTTTGTGGAAAGTTGACATATGTCTTGAGTTTAAGCCAGGCAATCAGTTCTCATCTTGAGGCAATTTGTGGTACAAGGAGCATTCCTTGATGTGATCTGCTGAATTTGGTATTCCTCTAGACTTGGCACGTTGTTCTCGGGGAAACTCTGGAGTTTCCTAAAGAATTCAAGCCATTGGTTATGTTTGACGAGGATCCTGGGATGGCGTTGGAATCAAGGCAGGTTTTTCAGGCCTCATTTCGAGATGATTTGGGGTACTTGGAGCTCCTTCGTGATACTGGTGTGACCTCAGTGTCCCTCTATTCTTATGACAGGGTTCTAGCGTAATATCTCGAGATCCATCAAGCAATTCGAGGTTCCTTACAGTTTTCATGGGGATCACGGAATTACTTTGCATGCAGTGCAGGGGAACGGGCCTCATCTCTCTTTGAGGGGGAAGTATCATGGTTTGTCTCGAGTTGCAGCGGGGACCTGGGGTATATTCTCGAGTTGAGGCGGGGATGGCCCTTCAACCCTCCTGTTTGCCAGCGACATCAGAATTCCTGTCTAGTTATGAGCAACACCTCAGGAATCTCTTCGAGGCTTGGCAGGGCCAAAGGGACGCTTCTCGAGGTGACGCGGGAGACCCAGGGTCCCATTCCAGTAGCCAAAGGAATATTGGGATTCCTGTCAATGCTCAAGAGGAGGCAGGCATCGTCACCTTTTGAAGCAGTGAACTCTGTGTGCCTCTCAAACTGTCAAAGGCATTTGAGGAATACCGCCGAAAGAATTGGGGGAACTCGGGCTTTCTCTATGGACTCCACACGGGATTCAGACATACCTTCACCGTGTGAGATGGAAGATGAGGCTGTATTCAAGCCACTGCAAGGAAACTCGGCCTCCTTTCCAGTCAGGGTTTCTCGGTGTATATTCCACTTGAGGCAGCAAACTCAGGGTACCTACATTACACCTACTGCTGAGAGAAACCTTCTCTTGAGGGGCTTGTGAAAAGTTGGAATACGTTTTGAGTCTAAGCAAGGAAATCAGCTCTCATCTCGAGGCAATTTGGGGTACACGGAGCATTCCTCGAGTTGCTCTGCTGAACTTGGTATTCCTTTAGACTTGTCACGTTGTTCTCGGGGAACCTCTGGAGTTGCCTAAAGGAAGTCAAGCTACTGGTCGTGTTTGATGGGGAACGGAGGGTGGCTCTGGAGTCAAGGCAGGGGAATCAGGCCTCATCTCGAGTTGATTTGGTGTACATGGAACTACTTCGCGAGGCTGGTGTGACCTCAGGGTCCATCTATACTTGTGAGAGTCTTCTTGTGGATTGTTTCGAGATCCATCAAGTAAGTCGAGGCTCCTTACATGTTTCCTGGGGATGACGGGATTGCTCTGTACGCAGTGCAGCGGAATCAGGCCTCACCTCTCTTGTTGGGGAAGTCTCATGGTTTTTCTCCAGTTACGGCGTGTGCCGGGGTATATTCTCGAGGTCAGGCGGGGATGGCCTTCAACCCTCGTGTTTGTCCAGCGAAGTCAGGACTCCTGTCGAGTTACGTGCGACACCTCAGGAATCTATTCGAGGCTTAGTAGGGCCAAACGGATGCTACTCGAAGTGAGGCTGGAGACCCATGGTACCTTTACAGTACCCACAGGGATATTGGGATTCCTGTCAATTTTCAAGAGGAGTCAGACATCGTCACCTTTTGAAGCAATGAACTCTGCGTGCCTCTCGAGGTGTCACAGGCATGTGACACATTCCGTCGAAAGGGGTCGGGGACCTAGGGCTTTCTCTAGGGACTCCAAAGGGGATTCAGACATCCCTTCACCTTGTGAAATATAAGATGAGCCTGGATTCAAGCCACTGCAAGGAAACCCGGCCTCCTTTCGAGTCAGGGCTTCTCGGTGTATATGCCAATTGTGGCAGCAAACTCAGGGTCCCTGTCTAACACCTATTGCTGAGAGAAGCCTCCTCTATGGGGCTTGTGGAAAGTTGGCATACGTCTTGAGTCTAGGCCAGGCAATCAGCTCTCATCTCGACGCATTTGGGGTACACGGAGCATTCCTCGAGTTGCTCTGCTGAACTTGGTATTCTTCTAGACTTGGCAGGTTGTTCTCGGGGAACCTCTGCACTTGCCTAAAGGAAGTCAAGCCACTGGTCGTGTTTGATGGGGAACGGGGGATGGCTCTCGTGTCAAGGGAGGGGAATCGGGCCTCATCTCGAGTTGATTTGGGGTACATGGAGCTCCTTCGCAAGGCTAGTGTGACCTCATGATCCCTCTATACTTCTGACAGTGTTCTTGCGTAATTTCTCGAGATCCATCAAGCAACTCGAGGTTCCTTACATGTTTCATGGGGATCACGCGATTGCTCTGCACGCAGTGTAGGGGTATCGGGCCTCATCTCTCTTGGAGGGGGAAGTCTCATGGTTTTGCTCGAGTTGCGGCTGGGACCTGGGGTACATTCTCGAATTACGGTGAGGATGGCCCTTCAAACCTCGTGTTTGTTCAGCGACGTCAGGACTCCTGTCGAGTTACAAGGGACACCTCAGGAATCTCTTCGAGGCTTGGCAGGGCAAAAGGAATGCTTCTCGAGGTGAGGCAGGAGACCCATGGGCCCTTTCCTGTAGCCACAGGGATAATGGGATTCCTGTCAATGTTCAAGAGGAGTCAGGCACCGTCACCTTTTGAAGCAGTGAGCTCTGCGTGCCTCTAGAGGTGTCAGAGGCATGTGAGGCATTCCGTCGAAAAGAGTCAGGGAACTAGGGCTTTCTCTAGGGACTCCACAGGGGATGCAGACATCCCTTCACCTTGTGAGATGAAAGATGAGCCTGTATTCAAGCCACTGCAAGGAAACCCGGCCTCCTTTCGAGTCAGGGCTGCTCGGTGTATATTCCACTCGAGGCAACAGACTCAGGGTCCCTCCCTCACACCTGCTGCTAAAAGAAGCCTCCTCTTGAGGGCTTGTGGAATGTTGGCATATGTCTTGAGTTTAAGCCAGGCAATCAGCTCTCATCTTGAGGCAATTTGTGGTACAAGGAGCATTCCTAGATGTGATCTGCTGAATTTCGTATTCCTCTAGACTTGGCACGTTGTTCTCGGGGAAACTCTGGAGTTTCCTAAAGGAATTCAAGCCATTGGTCGTGTTTGACGGGGATCCGGGGATGGCGCTGGAGTCAAGGCAGTTTTTTCGGGCCTCATTTCGAGATGATTTGGGGTACTTGGAGCTCCTTCGTGATACTGGTGGACCTCAGTGTCCCTCTATACTTGTGACAGGGTTCTAGTGTAATATCTCGAGATCCATCAAGCAAGTCTAGGTTCCTTACATTTTTCATGGGGATCACGGAATTACTCTGCATGCAGTGCAGGGGAATCGGACCTCATCTCGCTTGGAGGGGGAAGTCTCATGGTTTTTCTCGAGTTGCGGGGGGACCTGGGGTACATTCTCGAGTTACGGCGGGGATGGCCCTTCAAACCTCGTGTTTGTTCAGCGACGTCAGTAGTCCTGTCGAGTTACGAGGGACACCTCAGGAATCTCTTCGAGGCTTGGCAGGCAAAAGGGACGCTTCTAGATATGAGGCGGGAGACCCAGGGTCCTTTCCAGTAGCCACAGGATACTGGGATTCCTGTCAATGTTCAAGAGGAGTAAGGCACCGTCACCTTTTGAAGCAGTGAGCTCTGTGTGCCTCTCGAGGTGTCAGAGGCATGTGAGGCATTCCGTCTAAAGGAGTCGGGGACTTAGTGATTTCTCTAGGGACACCACAGGGGATGACATCATCCCTTCACCTTGTGAGATGAAAGATGAGCCTGTATTCAAGCCACTGCAAAGAAACCCGGCCTCCGTTCGAGTCAGGGCTTCTCGGTGTATATGCCACTTGAGGCAGCACACTCAGCGTCCCTCCCTCATACCTATTGCTGAGAGAAGCCTCCTCTTGAGGGGCTTGTGGAAAGTTGGCCTATGCCTTGAGTCTAAGCCAGGGAATCAGCTCTCATCTCGAGGCAATTTGGGGTGCACGGAGCATTCCTCGAGTTGCTCTGTTGAGCTTGGTATTCCTCTCGACTTGGCACGTTGTTCTCGGGGAACCTCTGGAGTTGCCTAATGGGAGTCACGCCACTGGTTGTGTTTGATGGGACACGGTAGATGGCTCTGGAGTCAATGCAGGGGATGCGGGCCTCATCTCGAGTTGATTTGGGGTACATGGAACTCCTTCGCAATGCTGGGGTGACCTCAGGGTCCCTCTCTACTTGTGACAGTGTTTTGCTTGTGGATTGTCTCGAGATCCATCAAGTAAGTCGAGGCTCCTTACATGTTTCTTGGGAATGACGGAATTGCTCTGCATGCAGTGCAGCAGAATCAGGCCTCACCTCTCTTTGAGGGGGAAGTCTCATGATTTTTGTCGAGTTGCGGTGGGTACCGGTGTATATTCTCGAGTTACGGCGGGGATGGCCCTTCAACCCTCGTGTTTGTCCAGCGAAGTCAGGACTCCTGTCAAGTTATGTGCGACACCTCAGGAATCTCTTTGAGGCTTAGCAGCGCCAAAGGAACGCTTCTCGAAGTGAGGCTGGAGACCCAGGGTCCCTTTCCAGTACCCACAGGGATATTGGGATTCCTGTCAATGTTCAGGAGAAATCAGACATCGTCACCTTTTGAAGCAATGAACTCTGCGTGCCTCTCGAGGTGTCACAGGCATGTGACACATTCCTTCGAAAGGGGTCGGGGACCTAGGGCTTTCTCTAGGGACTCCACAGGGGATTCAGACATCCCTTCACCTTGTGAAATATAAGATGAGCCTGGATTCAAGCCACTGCAAGGAAACCCGGCCTCCTTTCGAGTCAGGGCTTCTCGGTGTATATGCCAATTGAGGGAGCAAACTCAGGGTCCCTGTCTCACACCTACTGCTGAGAGAAGCCTCCTCTGTAGGGGCTTGTGGAAAGTTGGCATACGTCTTGAGTCTAAGCCAGGCAATCAGCTCTCATCTCCAGGCAATTTGGGGTACAAGGAGCCTTCCTCGCATTACTCTGCTGAACTTGGCATTCCTCTAGACTTCGCACGTTGTTCTCTGGTTACCTCTGGTGTTGCCTAAAGGAATTCAAGCCACTAGTCGTGTTTTATGGGGAATGGGGGATGGCTCTGGAGTCAAGGCAGGCGAATCTGGCCTCATCTCGAGTTGATTTGGGGTACATGAAGATCCTTCGCGATACTGGTGTGATCTCAGGGTCCCTCTATACTAGTGACAGTGTTCTTGAATTGTCTCGAGATCCATCAAGCAAGTCGAGGCTCCTTACATGTTTCATGGGGATCACGGGATTGCTCTGCATGCAGTGCATGGGACTCGGTCTCATCTCGCTTTGAGGGGGAAGTCTCATGGTTTTTCTCGTGTTGCGACGGGGACCTGGGGTATATACTCGAGTTATGGTGGGGATGGCCCTTCAACACTCGTGTTTGTCCAGCGACGTCAGGACTCCTGTCGTAGTTACGAGGGACACCTCACTAATCTCTTGGAGGCTTGGCAGGTCCAAAGGGACGCTTCTCGAGGTGAGGCAGCAGACCCAGGGTCCCTTTCCAGTAGCCACAGGGATATTGGGATTCCTGTGAATATTCAAGAGGAGCCAGGCATCGTCACCTTTTGAAGCAGTGAACTCTGTGTGCCTCTCGAGGTGTCAAAGGCATGTGAGGCATTCCGTCAGAAGGAGTCGGGGACCTAAGGCTTTCCCTAGGGACTCCACAGGGGATGCAGACATCCCTTTACCATGTGAGATGAAAGATAAGCCTGTATTCAAGGTACTGCAAGGAAACCCGGCCTCCTTTCGAATCAGGGCTTCTCGGTTTATATTCCACTTGAGGCAGCAAACTCAGGGTCCCTCCCTCACACCTACTAGTGAGAGAAGCCTCCTCTTGAGGGGCTTGTAGAAAGTTGGCATACGTCTTGAGTCTAAGCCAGGCAATCAGCTCTCATCTCGAGGCAATTTGGTGTGAACGGAGCATTCCTCGAGTTGCTCTGTTGAACTTGATATTCCTCTAGATTTGGCATGTTGTTCTCGGGGAACCTCTGGAGTTGCCTAAAGGAAGTCAAGCACTGGTCGTGTTTGATGGGGAACTGGGGAAGGCTCTGGAGTCAAGGCAGGGGAATTGGGCCTCATCTCGAGTTGATTTGGGGTACATGGAGCTCCTTTGTGATGCTGGTGTGAACTCAGTGTCCTCTCTACTTGTGACAGTGTTCTTGCGTATTGTCTCGAGATCCATCAAGGAAGTCAAGGCTCCTTACATGTTTCATGGGGTATCACGGGATTGCTCTGCATGCAGTGCAGTGGAATCGGGGCTCATCTCGCTTTGAGGGGGAAGTCCCATGGTTTTTCTCGAGTTCCGGCGGGGACCTGGGATATATTCTCGAGTTACGGCGGGGATGTCCCTTCAACACTCGTGTTTGTCCTGCGACTTCAGGACTCCTGTCTAGTTACGAGGGACACCTCAGGAATCTCTTCGAGGCTTGGCAATGCCGAAGGGACGCTTCTCGAGGTGAGGCGCGAGACCCAGCGTCCCTTTCCAGTAGCCACAGGGATATTGGGATTCCTGTCAATGTTCAAGAGGTGTCAGGCATCGTCACCTTTTGAAGCAGTGAACTCTGCGTGCCTCTCGAAGTGTCAAAGGCATGTGAGGCATTCTGTCGAATAGAATCGGTGACCTATGGCTTTCTCTAGGGACTCCACAGGGGATTCAGACATCTCTTCACCTTGTGAGATGAAAGATGAGCCTGTATTCAAGCCACTGCACGGAAACCCGGCCTCTTTCGAGTCAGGGCTTCTCGGTGTATATTTCCACTTGAGGCAGCAAACTCAGGGTCCCTCCCTCACACCTACTGCTGAGAGAAGCCTCCTCTTGAGGGCTTGTGGAAGTTGGCATACGTCTTGAGTCTAAGCCAGGGAATCAGCTCTAATCTCGAGGCAATTTGGGGTACACGGAGCATTCCTCGAGTTGCTCTGCTGAACTTGGTTATTCCTTTCGACTTGGCATGTTGTTCTCGGGGAACCTCTGGAGTTGCCTAAAGGAAGTCAAGCCACTGGTCGTGTTTGATGGGAAGCGGGGGATGGCTCTGGAGTCAATGCAGGGGAATCGGGCCTCATCTCGATTTGATTTGGGGTACATGGAGCTCCTTCGCGATGCTGGTGTGACCTCAGGGTCCCTCTATTCTTGTGACAGTGTTCTTGGGGATTGTCTCGAGATCCATCAAGCAAGTCGAGGCTCCTTACATGTTTCATGGGGATCACGGGGTTGCTCTGCATGCAGTGCAGGGGAATCGGGCCTCATCTCGCTTGGAGGGGGAAGTCTCATGGTTTTTCTCGAGTTGCGGCGGGGACCTGGGGTATATTCTCGAGTTACGACGGGGATGGCCCTTCAACACTCGTGTTTGTCCAGCGAACGTCAGGACTCCTGTCTAGTTACGAGGGACACCTCAGGAATCTCTTCGAGGCTTGGCAGGGCCAAAGGGACGCTTCTCGATGTGAGGCGGGAGACCCAGGGTCCCTTTCCAGTAGCCACAGGGATATTGGGATTCCTGTCAATGTTCAAGAGGAGTCAGGCATCGTCACCTTTTGAAGCAGTGAACTCTGTGTGCCTCTCGAAGTGTCAAAGGCATGTGAGGCATTCCATCGAAATGAGTCAGGGACCTAGGCTTTCTCTAGGGACTCCACAGGGGATTCAGACATCCCTTCATCTGTGAGATGAAAAATGGGCCTGTATTCAAGCCACTGCAAGGAAATCCCGGCCTCCTTTCGAGTCAGGGCTTCTCGGTGTATATTCCACTTGAGGCAGCAAACTCAGGGTCCCTCCCACAACTATTGCTGAGAGAAGCCTCCTCTTGAGGGGCATGTGAAAGTTGGCATACGTCTTGAGTCTAAGCCAGGGAATCAGCTCTCATCTCGAGGCAATTTTGTGTACACGGAGCATTCCTCGAGTTGCTGTGCTGAACTTGGTTCCTCTAGACTTGGCGGTGTTCTCTGGGAAACTCTGGAGTTGCCTAAAGGAAGTCAAGCCACTGGTCGTGTTTGATGGGAAACGGGGGATGGCTCTGGAGTCAATGCAGGGGAATCGGGCCTCATCTCGAGTTGATTTCGGGTACATGGAACTCCTTCGCGATGCTGGGGTGACCTCAGGGTCCCTCTAGACTTGTGACAGTGTTCTTGCGGACTGTCTCGAGATCCATCAAGCAAGTCGAGGCTCCTTACATGTTTGATAGGGATCACGGAATTGCTCTGCATGCAATGCAGGGGAATCGGGCCTCATCTCGCTTTGAAGGGGAAGTCTCATGGTTTTTCTCGAGTTGCGGCGGGGACCTGGGGTATATTCTCGAGTTACGGCGGGGATGGCCCTTCAAAACTCGTGTTTGTACAGCGACATCAGGACTCCTGTCTAGTTACGAGGGACACCTCAGGAATCTCTTCGAGGCTTGGCAGGGCAAAAGGGACGCTTCTCGATGTGAGGCGGGAGACCAGGGTCCCTTTCCAGTAGCCACAGGGATATTGGGATTCCTATCAATGTTCAAGAGGAGTCAGGCATCGTCACCTTTTGAAGCAGTGAACTCTGCGTGCCTCTCGAGGTGTCAAAGGCATGTGAGGCATTCCGTCGAAAGCTGAGCCGGGGACCTAGGCTTTCTCTAGGGACTCCAAGGGGATTCAGACATCCCTTCATCTTGTGAGATGAAAGACGAGCCTGTATTCAAGCCACTGCAAGGAAATCCTGGCCTCCTTTCGAGTCAGGGCTTCTCGGTGTATATTCCACTTGAGGCAGCAAACTCAGGGTCCTTCCCACATACCTATTGCTTCGAGAAGCCTCCTCTTGAGGTGCATGTGTAAAGTTGGCATACGTCTTGAGTCTAATCCAGGGAATCAGCTCTCATCTCCAGAAATTTGAGGTACATGGAGCATTCGTCGAGTTGCTGTGCTGAAATTGGTATTCCTCTAGACTTGGGACGGTGTTCTCGGGGATTCTCTGGAGTTGCCTAAAGGAAGTCAAGCCACTGGTCGTGTTTGATGGGGAATGGGGATGGCTCTGGAGTCAATGCAGGGGAATCGGGCCTCATCTCGAGTTGATTTGGGGTACATGGAACTCCTTCCCGTTGCTGGGTGACCTCAGGGTCCCTCTAGACTTGTGACAGTGTTCTTGGGGACTGTCTGTCGAGATCCATCAAGCAAGTCGAGGCTCCTTACATGTTTGATGGGGATCACGGAATTGCTCTGCATGCAATGCAGGGGAATCGGGCCTCATCTCGCTTGGAAGGGGAAGTCTCATGGTTTTTCTCAAGTTGCGGCGGGGACCTGGGGTATATTCTCGAGTTACGGCGGGGATGGCCCTTCAAAACTCGTGTTTGTTCAGCGACGTCGGGACTCCTGTCTAGTTACGAGGGACACCTCAGGAATCTCTTCGAGGCTTGGCAGGGCAAAAGGGACGCTTCTCGAGGTGAGGCGGGAGACCCAGGGTCCCTTTCCAGTAGCCACAGGGATATTGGGATTCCTATCAATGTTCAAGAGGAGTCAGGCATCGTCACCTTTTGAAGCAGTGAACTCCGCGTGCCTCTCGAGGTGTCAAAGGGATGTGAGGCATTCCGTTGAAATGAGGCGGGGGACCTAGGGCTTTCTCTAGGGTCTCCAAAGGGGATTCAGACACCCTTCATCTTGTGAGATGAAAGACGAGCCTGTATTCAAGCCACTGCAAGGAAATCCGGCCTCCTTTCGAGTCAGGGCTTCTCGGTGTATATTCCACTTGAGGCAGCAAACTCAGGGTCCTTCCCACATACCTATTGCTTCGAGAAGCCTCCTCTTGAGGTGCATGTGTAAAGTTGGCATAGTCTTGAGTCTAAGCAAGGGAATCAGCTCTCATCTCCAGACGATTTTGGGTACACGGAGCATTCGTCGAGTTGCTGTACTGAACTTGGTGTTCCTCTAGACTTGGGACGGTGTTCTCGGGGAAACTCTGGAGTTGCCTAAAGGAAGTCAAGCCACTGGTCGTGTTTGATGGGGAATGGGGGATGCCTCTGGAGTCAATGCAGGGGAATCGGGCCTCATCTCGAGTTGATTTGGGGTACATGGAACTCCTTCACCTTGCTCGGGTGACCTCAGAGTCCCTGTAGACTTGTGACAGTGTTCTTGGGGACTGTCTCGAGATCCATCAAGCAAGTCGAGGCTCCTTACATGTTTGATATGGGGATCACGGGTTGCTCTGCATGCAATGCAGGGGAATCGGGCCTCATCTCGCTTGGAAGGGGAAGTCTCATGTTTTTCTCCAGTTGCGGGGGGACCTGGGGTATATTCTCGAGTTACGGCGGGGATGGCCCTTCAAAACTCGTGTTTGTTCAGCGACGTCAGGACTCCTGTCTAGTTACGAGGGACACCTCAGGAATCTCTTCGAGGCTTGGCAGGGCAAAAGGGACGCTTCTCGATGTGAGGCGGAGACCCAGGGTCCCTTTCCAGTAGCCACAGGGATATTGGGATTCCTATCAATGTTCAAGAGGAGTCAGGCATCGTCACCTTTTGAAGCAGTGAACTCTGTGTGCCTCTCGAGGTGTCAAAGGGATGTGATGCATTCCTCGAAATGAGGCGGGGACCTAGGGCTTTCTCTAGGGTCTCCAAAGGGGATTCAGACATCCCTTCATCTTGTGAGATCAAAGACGAGCCTGTATTCAAGCCACTGCAAGGAAATCCGGCCTCCTTTCGAGTCAGGGCTTCTCGGTGTATATTCCACTTGAGGCAGCAACCTCAGGGTCCCTCCCACATACCTATTGCTGAGAGAAGCCTCCTCTTGAGGTGCATGTGTAAAGTTGGCATACGTCTTGAGTCTAATCCAGGGAATCAGCTCTCATCTCCAGACAATTTGGGTACACGGAGCATTCCTCGAGTTGCTGTGCTGAACTTGGTATTCCTCTAGACTTGGGACGGTGTTCTCGGGGAAACTCTGGAGTTTCCTAAAGGAAGTCAAGCCACTGGTCGTGTTTGATGGGAAACGGGGGATGGCTCTGGAGTCAATGCAGGGAATCGGGCCTCATCTCGAGTTGATTTCGGGTACATGGAACTCCTTCGCGTTGCTGGGGTGACCTCAGAGTCCCTCTAGACTTGTGACAGTGTTCTTGGGGACTGTCTCGAGATCCATCAAGCAAGTCGAGGCTCCTTACATGTTTGATGGGGATCACGGATTGCTCTGCATGCAATGCAGGGGAATCGGGCCTCATCTCGCTTGGAGGGGAAGTCTCATGGTTTTTCTCGATTGCGGCGGGGAACCTGGGGTATATTCTCGAGTTACGGCGGGGATGGCCCTTCAAAACTCGTGTTTGTTCAGCGACGTCAGGACTCCTGTCTAGTTACGAGGGACACCTCAGGAATCTCTTCGAGGCTTGGCAGGGCAAAAGGGACGCTTCTCGAGTGAGGCAGGGAGACCCAGGGTCCCTTTCCAGTAGCCACAGGGATATTGGGATTCCTATCAATGTTCAAGAGGAGTCAGGCATCGTCACAATTTGAAGCAGTGAACTCCGCGTGCCTCTCGAGGTGTCAAAGGGATGTGAGGCATTCCATCGAAATGAGGCGGGGACCTAGGGCTTTCTCTAGGGTCTCCAAAGGGGATTCAGATACTCCTTCATCTTGTGAGATCAAAGACGAGCCTGTATTCAAGCCACTATAAGGAAATCCAGCCTCCTTTCGAGTCAGGGCTTCTCGGTGTATATTCCACTTGAGGCAGCAACCTCAGGGTCCTTCCCACATACCTATTGCTTCGAGAAGCCTCCTCTTGAGGTGCATGTGTAAAGTTGGCATACGTCTTGAGTCTAATCCAGGGAATCATCTCTCATCTCCAGACGATTTTGGGTACACGGAGCATTCGTCGAGTTGCTGTGCTGAACTTGGTGTTCCTCTCGACTTGGGACGGTGTTCTTGGGGATTCTCTGGTGTGGCCACTGGTCGTGTTTGATTTTTAACGGGGGATGGCTCTGGAGTCAATGCAGGGGAATCGGGCCTCATCTCGAGTTGATTTGGGGTACATGGAACTCCTTCGTGTTGCTGGGGTGACCTCAGGGTCCCTCTAGACTTGTGACAGTGTTCTTGGGGCCCGTCTCGAGATCCATCAAGCAAGTCAAGGCTCCTTACATGTTTGATGGGGATCACGGAATTTCTCTGCATCCAATGCAGGGGAATCGGGCCTCATCTCGCTTGGACGGGAAAGTCTCATGGTTTTTCTCGAGTTGCGGTGGGGACCTGGGGTATATTCTCGAGTTACGGCGGGGATGGCCCTTCAAAACTCGTGTTTGTTCAGCGACGTCAGGACTCCTGTCTAGTTACGAGGGACACCTCAGGAATCTCTTCGAGGCTTGGCAGGGCAAAAGGGACGCTTCTCGAGGTGAGGCGGGAGACCCAGGGTCCCTTTCCAGTAGCAACAGGGATATTGGGATTCCTGATCAATGTTCAAGAGGAGTCAGGCATCGTCACAATTTGAAGCAGTGAACTCCGCGTGCCTTTCGAGGTGTCAAAGGGATGTGAGGCATTCCGTCGAAATGAGGCGGGGATCTAGCACTTTCTCTAGGGTCTCCAAAGGGGATTCAGACACCCTTCATCTTGTGAGATCCAAGACGAGCCTGTATTCAAGCCACTATAAGGAAATCCGATCTCCTTTCGTGTCAGGGCTTCTCGGTGTATATTCCACTTGAGGCAGTAGCCTCAGGTCCTCCCACATACCTATTGCTGAGAGAATCGCCTCTTGTGGTGCATGTGTAAAGGTAGTATACGTCTTGAGTCTAATCCAGGGAATCATCTCTCATCTCCAGACGATTTTGTGTACACGGAGCATTCGTCGAGTTGCTGTGCTGAACTTGGTATTCCTCTAGACTAGGGACAGTGTTCTCTGGGATTCTCTGGAGGTGCCTAAAGGAAGTCAAGCCACTGGTCGTGTTTGATGTGGAACAGTAGATGGCTCTGGAGTCAATGCAGGGAAACCGGGCTTCATCTCGAGTTGATTTGAGGTACATGGAACTCCTTTGCGTTGCTGGGGTGACCTCAGGCTCCCTCTAGACTTGTAAAAGTGTTCTTGGGGACTGTCTCGAGATCCATCAAGCAAGTCGAGGCTCCTTACATGTTTGATGGGGATCACGGAATTGCTCTGCATACAATGCAGGGTAATTGGGCCTCATCTCTCTTGGAGGGGGAAATCTCATGGTTTTTCTCGAGTTGCTGCGTGGACCTGGGATATATTCTCGAGTTACGGCGGGGATGACCCTTCAAAACTCGTGTTTGTTCAGCGACGTCAGGACTCCTGTCTAGTAATGAGGGACACCTCAGGAAACTCTTCGAGGCTTGGCAGTGCAAAAGGGACGCTTCTCGAAGTGAGGCAGGAGACCCAGGGTCCCTTTCCAGTAGCCACAGGATTATTGGGATTCCTATCAATGTTAAGAGGAGTCAGGCATCGTCACAATTTGAAGCAGTGAACTCCGCGTGCCTCTCGAGGTGTCAAAGGGATTGAGGCATTCCGTCGAAATGAGGCGGGGCACTAGGGCTTTCTCTATGGTATCCAAAGGGGATTCAGATATCCCTTCATCTTGTGAGATCAAAGACGAGCCTGTATTCAAGGCTCTGCAAGGAAAACTAGCCTCCTATATAGTCTGGGCTTCTCGCTGTATATTCCACTTGAGGCACAACCTCAAGGTCCCTCCCACATACCTATTGCTGAGAGAAGCCTCCTCTTGAGGTGCATGTGTAAAGTTGGCATACGTCTTGAGTCTAATCCAGGGAATCAGCTCTCATCTGTAGAAGATTTGGGTAAACGACCATTCCTCGAGTTGCTGTGCTGAACTTGGTGTTCCTCTAGACTTGGGACGGTGTTCTCAGGGATTCTCTGGAGTTTCCTAAAGGAAGTCAACAAGACCTTTCCTAAAGGTCGTGTTTGATGGGAAACGGGTGATGACTCTATAGTGAATGCAGGGGAATCGGGCCTCATCTCGAGTTGATTTGGTGTACAGGGATCTAATTCGCATGATATGAGGAAGGTAATAAGAATAATATACAGGTGTTGCAGGCACTGATTACCTGAGACACGACTCCCACATGTTCCAGGTGTTGTCCCACATATGTCTGAGGACATCCATAGAAGTCCATGCCTGCATCATCCCCGGTGTGCAGGTCGGACACCGACAGGCTTTTAAAGACAGGTACTCATCCAGGATGAAGAACAGGTAGGAAACGGGAGGTGAGTCTGGGCCCAGGTCTGTCAACTCAGAGCCACACACACAGCCTGCCTCGGAGCTGTGTGGAGGACTGTGTGGTGCATCTGTGTGAGGCCTGTGGCTGCGTGGATGAGTGATGAGCGGTCAATATCCCGAGGGCTTTGTGCAGGGGTGTCAACTGTCAATCCAAGGAAGGGAACCCCGGGTGGTGATGTCACTTCCTTAATAGCAGACCCTAGCAGAACTCAGAACCCTGAAACCTGGCACCCACCTTCTTCCCACAGTGCCACAGCCAGTTGGGTCTAACTTGGCTGGAGAATCTTCATCCAGAAGGATGTTTTCCAGCTTGTCTCGACTGGCCAGGGCTTCTCCTTCAGGAAACCCTGAAGGGAGAAGTTTTTCAGATGTTTCAGCCTGTTCAGCACTCCACCTGGATGCCTCTGGTCCACTACCAGGAGGTAACCTAAGGTAATCCCAGTCAATCTAGAGCTGGCCACACCAGGCCTGGCCGCCACTGGGAGCCCTCCCTGGGCAGCTCCAGCTGCCCTCATCATCATGTGCAGGTAAGTGGGACTTGAGAGGAGGTACTCCATCTGAGCAGGAGTGGGTTGGTGGGCACGTGGTGACCTGGGGGTCCTGTCACGGTCACACCTGAGGACGGGCTGGCAGTGGGGAAGCAGGATCCCTGAAGTGCTTTGCTCTATGCCAGTGTGGACCCAAGCCTGGCAGGTGATCGGGCGTCTGCGTCCTCGGTGGAGGTATGTGCAGAGAGTGGTGGCGTGTGTTTGGAGGGAAGATGTCTGTAGTTCTGAGAAGCACCACAGGCACCTGACTGGTGCCCTGAGACTTTCTGCCTGGCTGCCAGGCACTGTGTTCACAGGGCTCCTCACGGGACTGCAGACAGGCAAGTGATCCCACCCAGCAGATTCCACCTTTTTCTTGCCGGTCCCACAAGGTGGCTACCTCCTCTCTATTCTCTGTTGTGGTCCCAGGGCCTAACTCAGGTGTTCAAACATCAACCTCTGAAATTTTGCACGTGGAAAGTGATGTATTGTGTCATAGTCAAGACAACGATTTCCACTAGACAGCACCCCCCAAACATTGAGACTTGCAGAATTTGGTTTACTCTCATAGCAAGACTGTGAAGGTGGCAACTGAATGTTGGCCTCTTTGGCATACAGACCCATGGAGGCCTGCAGTGCTCCGGATATGTCTCACAAGGCCACCAGAGGGCAGTGTATACCTGCTTATGGCAAACCCTGCAAGGAGATCCAACTAGTCAATCCTAAAGGAAATCAATCCTGAATATTCATTGGAAGGACTGATGCTGAATTGGAAACTCCATTACTTTGGCCACCTGATGCGAAGAGCCAACTTATTGGAAACGGCCCAGATGCTAGGAAAAATTGAAGGCGGGAGGAGAATGGGACAACAGAGGATGAGATGGCTGGATGTCATCCCCGATTCAATGGACATGAGTTTGCGTAGCATCCGGGCGTTGGTGCAGGACAGGGAAGCCTGCTGTGCTGCAATCCATTGGGTTGCAAAGAGTCAGACATGACTGAGCCACTGAACTGACTGAATGCCCAATTCATAAGAGTCCTTTTCAAGTTAAACTTCCTTAGAATATGTTTGATAAACTTAGGAGAATTTCTTAAAATATATTGACATGTTTTTCATCTCCAGTTTCATTTGGAACCTAGTGAAAAGCCATTACAATAACACATGTAAGGTGAGCCACTGTTTGAAGGTTGCCCCTTGTATCACATATGTGTGCTCAGCGCTCAGTCAAGTCCAACTCTTTGTGATCCCATGGACTACAGACCAGCCTCCTCAGTCCATGGGATTTTCCTGACAAGAATACTGGAGTAGGTTGCCATTTCCTACCCCAGAGGCATCATCTTAACCCAGGGAGAGCACCCGTGTCTCATGTGATTCCTTCATTGGCAGGTGGGTTCTTTACCACTGCACCAGTTGGATATCGATGGGTAAAATTCTGTGCCAGCCCCTTTGTTTCTTCTTCTCTCCCCCTCATCCATCTATAGGTAACAATCTCTCTGAAAGTCCTTTGGAAAATCTATATAACATTATCAGAGATATTTTTCAATCATGTTGATCCTTCCTTGTGATGTCAGTGTTCGTGTAGCAAACCATCTGCTCCTATGACTCTGGGTATGTCCCTGACCCCTGGGAGACAGTGTTCAGATGGGCAGTAGGTCTCAGTGGGAGTCAGTCCAGGGGCAGGTCTGCCCAGCATAGCCAGCGCCAGCCCACATTGTCTTCTATCCCCCAAACACTGAGAATGCTTCCCTCCCCGCCACCCATTCACATCACGGTCAGGGAACTTGGCTAAAACCCTGTATATGCTGAGGAAGCATCAGGGTCAGAACAATGAACCGTGGTTATACTAATTGTGAGAGAGAGATGAGGTTCTGTGTTTTCCGTTCTTATATTTATGTGTCTTGATTCATTGTTTTATTATTTTAAATTTTGACTGTAATATCATTCTTTACAGTGCTATTAGTTTCTGCTGTTCAGCAAACTGAATGAGTTATATATACCTTCATTTCTTAGATTCTATTCCCATGTAGGTTATTACAAAGAATTGAATAGAGTTCCCTGTGCTCTCCAGTAGATGTTTATCTATTTTATTTGTAGTAGAGTGTATTTGTCAATCCTAATTTATCCTTCACCATTCATTGGTAACCATAAGCTTGTTCTCTACATCTGAGACTCTATTTCTGTAAATAGGATTATATGTAACATTCTGTTAGATTCCATATGTAAGTGGCATCATATGATATTTGTCTTTCTATATCAGACTTCACTCAGTATGACAATCTCTAGGTTCATCCATGTTGCACACATAGAATTATTTTGTTCTTTTTAAGAGTCAGTAATATTCCACTATAAACATGAACCACATATTCTTTATCGATTACTCCATTGAGGAACATTTAGTTGCTTCTGTCTTCTGGCTATTGTAAATAGTGCTGAAACGAACATTGGGGAACATGTATCTTTTCACATTATAGTTTTCTCCGGATATTTGCCCAAGAGTAAGATTACTGTATCATATGGTAACTCTTATTTTTAGTCTTTTAAGAACCTTCATACTGTCAGACAAAACTGAGGGACTGAACTGAACTGATACTGTTTTTCATAGTGGCTACAACAATGTACAACCTCACCAACAATGTATGAGGCTTTCCTTTGCTCCACACACCCTCTCTCCAGCTTTTATTGTTTGTAGATATTTTTGATGATGGCCATTCTGACTGGTATGAGCTGATATCTCATTGTAGTTTTCAGTTGTATTTCTCTATTAATTTGTGATGTTCTGTGTCTCTTCATGTTCTTCTTGGCCACCTGTATGCCTTCTTTGGAGAAATAGATCTTCCATCTATTTTTTGATTGGGGATATTAGTTTTTTTTTTTTTTTTTAATGTTGTGCTGCATGAGCTGTTGAATGTTTGAAGGTTAATCCACTGTTAGTCACTTCATTTGCAGATATTTTCTTCCTTTCTGTGGGGTCTTTTCATTTTGGGAGAACACTGCCTTCCAGGGATCAGTTTTTAAGTTTGAGTAGGCTACATTTTTTTATTTTTGTTTTTATTTTCATCACTATAGGAAGTGGCTTAGAGAAGATCTTTCTGTGATTTATGTCGAAGAGTGTTCTTCCTATGTTTTTGTCTAACGTTTTTATAGTGCCTAGTCTTACATTTAGATCTAATCCATTTTTAGTTTATTTTTATGTGTGGTGTTAGAGATTCATAGATCTATTCTTCTTCAGATTCTTTCCCCTTATAAGTTATTACAGAATATTTTGGAGAGTTCCCTGTGATTTAGAGTAGATACTTTTTGATTATTTTACATATAGTAGCATCTGTGTATTAATCTCAACCTCCTAATTTATCCTTCCATTCACTTGTCCCATTTGGTAATCATAAGTTTGCTTTTAAAATTTGTGTATCAGTTTCTATTTTGTGAATAAATTCATGTGTATCACTTTTTAGAGTCTACATATTTGCTGTATCATAAGATATTTGTCTTTCTCTGTCGACTGATTTCACTTCTATGATCATCTACAGGTCCATCCTAGTTCCTGCAAATGGCAGCATTTCATTCTTTTTATGGCTCAGTAGTATTCCATTGTGCATATACACCACATCTTCTTTATCCATTTGGCAGTGGATATTGAGGTTGCTTCCACATCTTAGGCCTTGTAACTACTAGTGCATTATCCTTTCAATTGACAGCATTCTCCCAGTAAATGTCCAGGAGTGGGATTGCTGGTTCGTGAGGTATTACACGAGCTCTTCTTATTTTTAGAAGAGCCTTCATAGTGTTTTCCATACTGGCTACACCAATTTACATTCCCAAAAACAGTGTTCAAGAATTTCTTTTTCTCCACATCCTTGCCAACATTTATTTGCGTTCTTCTTGATGATGGCTATTTTGGTAGATGTGAGGGGGTAACTTCTCTTGGTGTGGATTTGCATTTCTTTGATGATTACAGATGTAAAGCAACGTTTCCTGGGCGTGTTTGCCATCTGTATGTCTTCTTGGGAAAAAATGTCTATTGAGACTTTTGGCCCTTTTTTAATGAAGTTGGGTTTTTTTTGTTGTTGTTTGCTATTCAGTTCTACGAATTCTTTATATATTTTAGATTTTAGCCATTACAAAATATATGAAATGCAAATATTTTCTCCTATTTCATTTCATTTCATTTCTTTCTGTTTTACTTTGTTGACCTCTGTTTTAATTCCAGTTGTTACCTTTTGCTTTTCTTTTGTGTTTAGAATCAGATTGGAAAATCATTTCTGACACAGCTGATAAAAAGGTTTCTAACGGTTTTTTCCAGTTCTGTGGTTTCAGGTCTTCTACTCAAGGCTTAATGCATTTTGAGTTCACTTCTCTGCATATTGTAAGATACTGGGCCAGGTTGGTTCTTTTGCATGTAAGTGTCCAGTTTTCCCAACATAATTTATTGCTGAGACTGTCCTCACCTACCTTTGATATTTTTAGCTTGTTTGTTGGTGGAGAAGGGAATGGCAAGCCACTTCAATGTTCTTGCCTTGAGATACCATAAGCAGTATGAAAAGCAAAAAGATATGATACTGAAAGATGAACTCCCAAGGTCAGTAGGTGCTCAATATGCTACTGTAGAAATAACTCCAGAAAGAATGAAGAGATAGTGCCAATGCAGAAACAACACCCAGTTCTGGATGTGACTGGTGATGGGAGTAAAGTGTGATGTGATAAAGAACAGTATTGCATAGGAACATGGAATGTTAGGTCCATGAATCAAGGTAAATTGAAAGTGGGCAAACAGGAGATGGCAAGTGTGGACATTGACATTGTAGGGATCGATGAACTCAAATGGACTGGAATGGGTGAATTTAATTCAAATGACCATGACATCTACTACTGTGGTCAAGAATCCCTTAGAAGAAATGGAGTAGCCATCATCGTCAGCAAAAGAGTCTGAAATGGTGTGCTTGAGTGCAATCTCAAAAATGACAGAGTGATTTAAGGACAGGAACATAAATGCCACAACAGATAGGATGGTCAAGTCTGTGTCGCAGACGACAGTCTGTGAGCACCCGTTTGTCCCTGGGCCTCTGTGTGTCCAGCCTGAGATGCGAGACTGTTGGGCTGTTAGCCCTGTGAAGGCAGCTGTGTCACCACATCCTGTACTGTTGTTATGGGTGTGCACAGTGTGGCCAGACTATGTTGAGTCTGTCAACCCAGCTCTAGCCCCTGCCAACTTTAATGTCTTTTGTCACAGTGTCTTGATCTCCTTGGCCAAAGCTGAGACCCCAATCATTAGGTTTGCTTTGAAAATTAGAAACCCTGAGATGTTAGGAAGCTGTTACCTATTCCTCCTTACAGGGGCAGTTTTCTTCTGGCCTACGATAGTGAACACTGGGGTACACTCACACATGCACACTCACACTCACAATTTATAAGGACTGTGGGTGGGATCAGAAGAGGAACAGATATGAGGAAGGTAATAAGAATAATATACAGGTGTTGGAGGCACTGATTGCCTGAGACACGACTCCCACATGTTCCAGGTGTTTTCCCACCTATGTCTGTGGACATCCTAGAAGACCATGCAGGCATCATCCCCAGTGTGCTGGTGGGACACCGACAGTCTTTTAAAGACAGGGACTCATCCAGGATGGAGAACAGGTAGGAAATGGGAGGTGAGTCTGGGCCCAGATCTGTCAACTCAGAGCTGCACAC
The DNA here is from genome assembly GCA_020976825.1 of Odocoileus hemionus. Lineage (NCBI taxonomy): Eukaryota > Metazoa > Chordata > Mammalia > Artiodactyla > Cervidae > Odocoileus > Odocoileus hemionus. The sequence continues at coordinate 28,008 of JAJLRB010001382.1, read as the reverse complement.
AGAGCATGCCCAGGAACTGTGTGGAGGGCTGTGTGGTGCAACTGTGTGAGGCCCGCGGCTGCGCGGATGAGGGATGAGCGGTCAGTATCCCGAGGGCTATGTGCAGGGGTGTCAACTGTCAATCCAAGGAAGGGAAACCCGGGTGGTAAAGCCACTTCATTAATAGTAGACCCTAACAGAACTCGGAACCCAGTAACCTGGCACCCACACCTTCTAGCAACAGCACCACAGCCAGTTGGGGCTCACTTGGTTGGAGAGTCTACATCCAGAAGGATGTTCTCCAGCTGTGTCTCGACTGGCTGGGGCTTCTGCTTCAGGAAACCCTAGAGGGAGAGGTTTTTCAGATGTTTCAGGCGTTTCAGTGCTCAATCTGGCTGCCTCTGGTCCTTTACCAGGAGGTCACCTAAGGTAATCCCAGTCAACCTAGAGCTGGCCACACCAGGCCTGGCCGCCACTAGGAGCCCTCCCTGGGCAGTGTCAGCTGCCCTAATCTCCATGTACAGGAAAGTGGGACTTGAGAGCAAGTACTTTGTCTGGGCAGGAGTGGGTTGGTGGGCACGTGGTGACCTGGGGGTCCTGTCACGGTCACACCTGAGGACGGGCTTGCAGTGGGGAAGCAGGATCTCTGAAGTGCTCTGCTCTGTGCCAGTGTGGACCCAAGGCTGACAGGTGGTCGGGCGTCTGCGTCCTCGGTGGAGGTCTGTGCAGGGAGTGGTGGGCGTTTGTCTGGAGGGGAGATGTCTGTAGTTCTGAGAAGCACCACAGGCACCTGACTGGTGCCCTGGGTCTTTCTGCCCGGCAGCCAGGCATTGTGTTCACAGGGCTCCTCACGGGACTGCAGACAGGCAAGTGATCCCACCCAGCATATTGCCACCCTATTCCTGCCGGTCCCAAAATGTTGGCTACCTCCTCTCTATTCTCTGTTGTGGTCCCAGGGCTGACCTCAGGTTCTCAACCATCACTCTCTGAAATTCTGCACTTGGAAAGTGATGTGTCATGGTCAAAACAACGATTTCCACTAGACAGCACCCCCCAAACATTGAGACTTGCAGAATTTGGTTTACTCTCATAGCAAGACTGTGAAGGTGGCAACTGATTGTTGGCCTCTTTGGCAGACAGACCCTACAGTGCTCCTGCTATTTCTCACACGGCCACCAGAGGGGAGTGTGTACCTGCTTATGGGAAACACTGCAAGGAGATCCAACTAGTCAATCCTAAAGGAAATCAATCCTGAATATTCATTGGAAGGACTGATGCTGAAATGGAAACTCCAATACGTTGGCCACCTGATGCAAAGAACCAACTTATTGGAAAAGACCCTGATGCTAGGGAAGATTCAGGGCGGGAGGAGAAGGGAACGAAAGAGGATGAGATGGCTGGATGGCATCCCCGATTCAATGGACATGAGTTTGCATGGCATCCGGGAGTTGGTGATGGACAGGGAAGCCTGCTGTGCTGCAGTCCATGGGGTTGCAAAGAGTCAGACATGACTGAGCCACTGAACTGACTGACTGCCCCATTCAAAAGAGTCTTTTTCAAGTTAAACTTCCTCAGAACATGTTTGATAAACTTAGGACAATTTCTTTAAAATATATTGACTTGCTTTTCATCTCCAGTTTCATTTGGAAAGTAGTGAAAAGCCATTACAAGTAACACATGTAAGGTGAGCCACTGTTTGAAGGTTGTCCCTTGTGACACATATGTGTGCTCAGTCACTCAGGCAAGTCCAACTCTTTGTAATCCCATGGACTACAGACCAGCCTCCTCTGTTCATGGGATTTTCCTGGCAAGAATACTGGAGTAGGTTGCCATTTCCTACTCCAGAGGCATCTTCTCAACCCAGGGACAGGACCCGTGTCTCATGCGATTCCTGCATTGGCAGGTGGGTTCTTTACCATTGCAACAGCTGAATATCGATGGGTAAAATTCTGTGCCAGCCCCTTTCTTTCTTCTTCTCTACCCCTCATCCATCTATAGGTAACTATCTCTCTGAAAGTCCTTTGGAAAATCTATATAACATTATCAGAGATATTTTTCAGTCATGTTGATCCTTCCTTGTGATGTCAGTGTTTGTTTAGCAAATCATCTGCTCCTATGACACTGTTTATATCCCTAACCCTGGGAGACAGTGTTCAGGTAGGCAGAAGGTCTCAGTCGGAGTCAGTCCAGGGGGAGATCTGCTCAGCACAACCAGCGCCAGCCCACATTTCCTTCTATTCCCCAAGCACTGAGAATGCTTCCCTCCCCACTGCCTATTCGTGCCACTGCCAGGGATCTTGGCTAAAATAACGTATATGCTGAGGAAGCATCAGGGTCAGAACAATGAACAGTGGTTATAATAATTGTGAGAGAGAGATGAGTTTCCGTTTTTTAGTTCTTATGTTTATGTGTCTTGATTCATTGTTTTACTATTTTAAAATTTTGATAGTAATATCATTCTTTACAATGCTGTTAGGTTCTGCTGTTCAGCAAAGTTAATAAGTAATATATATATATATATTATATATATATATATATACTCATTTTATAGACTCTATTCCCATGTACGTTATCACAAAGATTTGAATAGAGTTCCCTGTGCTCTCCATTAGATCTTTATCTATTTTATGTATAGTAGAGTGTATTTCTCAATCCTAATTTATCCTTCACCATTCTTTGGTAACCATAAGTTTGTTCTCTACATCTGAGACTCTATTTCTGTAAATAGTTTATATGTACCATTCTTTAGATTCCATATGTAAGTGACATCAGATGATATTTGTCTTTCTATATCAGACTTCACTCAGTATGGCAATCTCTTGGTTCATCCATGTTGCACACATAGCATTATTTTGTTCTTTTTAAGAGTCGGTAATATTCCATTGTAAACATGAACCATATATTCTTTATCTATTCCTCCTTCGAGGAACATTATTTGCTTCTGTGTCCTGGCTATTGTAAATAGTGCTGCAACGAACATTGGGGAACATGTATCTTTTCAAATTATGGATTTCTCTGGATATTTGCCCAAGCATAAGATTACTATTCATATGGTAAGTCTTTTTTTTATGGATGAGGAAGCTGTGGTACATATACACCATGGAATATTACTCAGCCATTAAAAAGAATTCATTTGAATCAGTTCTACTGAGATGGATGGAACTGGAGCCCATTATACAGAGCGAAGTAAGTCAGAAAGATAAAGACCATTACAGTATACTAACACATATATACGGAATTTAGAAAGATGGTAATGATAACCCTATATGCAAAAAAAGAAAGGGAGACTCAGATGTATAAAACAGACTTGTGGACTCTGGGAGAAGGCGAGGGTGGGATGTTTCAAGGTAAGTCTTATATTTAGTCTTTTAAGAACCTTCATACTGTCAGACAAACTGAGGGACTGAACTGAACTGATACTGTTTTTCATAATGGCTATACCAATCTACATTCTCACCAACAATGTATGAGGCTTCCCTTTGCTCCACACACTCTCCAGCTTTTATTATTTGTAGATTTTTTTAATGATGGCCATTCTAAGTTGTATGAGCTGATACCTCATTGTAGTTTTCATTTGTATTTCTCTAATAATTAGTGATGTTCAGTGTCTTTTCATATTCTTCTTGGCCACGGGTATGCCTTCTTTGGAGAAATGTGTATTTAGATCTTCCATCTATTTTTTGATTGAGGATATATTTTTTTAAATGTTGAGCTGCATGAGTTGTTCCATATTTTGAAGATTAATCCTCTGTTGGTCACTTCATTTGCACATATTTTCTTCCTTTCTGTGGGCTCTTTTCATTTTGGGAGAAGACTGTCTCCCAGGAGTCAGTTTTTAAGTTTGATTAGGCTGCATTTTTTTATTTTTGTTTTTATTTTCATCACTCTAGGAAGTGGCTTAGAGAAGTTCTTTCTGTGATTTATGTCAGAGAGACTTCTGCCTATGTTTTTCTCTAACGTTTTTATAGTGCCTAGTCTTACATTTACATCTTGAATCCATTTTTAGTTTATTTTTATGCATGGTGTTAGAGATTCATAGATCTATACTTTTTCAGAATCTTTTCCATTATAAGTTATTAGAGAATATTGTGGAGAGTTCCCTGTGCTGTACAGTAGGTCCTTGTTGATTGGTTTACATATAGTAGCAACTGTTTATTAATCTCACCCTCCTAATTTATCCTTCCCTTCACTTTCCCCATTTAGTAATCATAAGTTTCCTTTTAAAATTTGTGTATCACTTTCTCTTTTGTGCATAAGTTCATGTGTATCACTTTTTTAGAGTCTACATATTAGCTGTATCATAAGATATTTGTATTTCTCTGTCGCCGGACTTCACTTCTATGATCATCTACAGGCCCATCCAAGTTGCTGCAAATGGCAGCATTTCATTCTTTTTATGGCTCAGTAGTATTTCACTGTGTATATACACCACATCTTCTTTATCCATTTGGCAGTGGATACTGAGGTTGCTTCCACATGTTAGGCATTGTAACTAGAGTGCATTATCCTTTCAATTGACAGCTTCCTCCCAGTATATGTCCATGAGTGGGATTGCTGGGTCGTGAGGTAGTCTTATTTTTAGAAGAGCTTTCTTTTCCATAGTGGCTACACCAATTTACATTCCCACCAATAGTGCTCAAGTATTACATTTTCTCCATATCCTTGAAAACATTTATTTGTTTTTCTTGTTAATGGCTATTTTGGTAGATGTGAGGGGGTAACTTCTCTTAGTGTGGATTTTCATTTCTTTGATATTTACAGATATAAAGCAACTCTTCCTGTGCCTGTTTGCCATCTGTATGTCTTCTTTGGAAAAAATGTGTATTGAGACCTTTGGCCCTTTTTTATATGAAGTTGGATTTTTGTTTGTTTGCTATTCAGTTGTATGAATTCTTTATATATTTTAGGTATTAGCCCCTTACAAAGTATATGGATTTCAAATATTTTCTATTTCATTTCATTTCAATTCTCTCTGTTTTACTTTGTTGACCTCTGCTATAATTCCAGTTGTTACCTTTTGCTTTTCTTTTGTGTTTAGAATCAGATCCAAAAACCATTTCTGAGACAGCTGTTAAAGAGGTTTCTATCTGTTTTTTGAAGTTCTGTGGTTTCAGGTCTTCTACTCAAGGTTTAATGCATTTTGAGTTCAGTTCTCTGCATATTTTAAGATACTGGTCCAGTTTGGTTGTTTTGCATGCAAGTGTCCAGTTTTCCCAACATCATTTTTTGAAGAGACTGAGCTTACCTACCTTTTATATTTTTGGCTTGTTTGTTGGTTTAGAAGGGATGGCAAACCAGTTCAATATACTTGCCTTGAGAATCCCATGAGTAGTATGAAAAGCAAAAAGATATGATACTGAACGATGAACTCCCAAGGTCTGCAGGTGCTCAATATGTTACTGGAGAAATAACTCCAGAAAGAATGAAGAGATGGCATCAACGCAGAAACAACACCCAGTTCTGGATGTGACTGGTGATTGGAGGAAAGTGTGATGTGATAAAGAACAGTATTGCATAGGAACGTGGAATGTTAGGTCCATGAATCAAGGTAAATTGAAAGTTGGCAAACAGGAGATGGCAAGTGTGGACATTGACATTTTAGGGATTGGTGAACTCAAATGGACTGGAATGGATGAACTTAATTCAAATGACCATGACATCTACTACTGTGGTCAAGAATCCCTTAGAATAAATGGAGTAGCCATCATCGTCAGCAAAAGAGTCTGAAAAGGTGTGCTTGTGTGCAATCTCAAAAATGTGTCCAGCCTGAGATGCGAGCCTGCTGGGCTGTGAGCCCCGTGAAGGGAGCTGTGTCATCACATCCTGTACTGTGGTTATGTGTGTGCACAGTGGGGTCAAACAATGTTGAGTCTGTCAACCCAGCTCTAGCCCCTGCCAACTTTTATGTTTTGTGTCACAGTCTCTTGGTCTCCTTGGCCAAAGCTGAGACCCCTTTCAATAGATTTGCTTTGGAAATTAGAAACCATTAGATTTTAGGAAACTGTTACCTATTCCTCCTTACAGGGGCAGTTTTCTTCTGGCCTACCATAGTAAGCGCTGGAATATACTCACATATGCACACTCACACTGACAATTAATAAGGACTGTGGGTTGGGATCAGAAGAGGAACAGATATGAGGAAGGTAATAAGAATAATATATCAGTGTTGGAGGCACTGATTGCCTGAGACACGACTCCCACATGTTCCAGGTGTTGTCCCACCTGTCTGAGGACATCCCTAGAAGTCCATGCGGGCATCATCCCCGGTGTGCAGGTGGGACACCGACAGGCTTTGAAAGACAGGGACTCATCCAGGATGGAGAACACGTAGGAAATGGGAGGTGAGTCTACGCCCAGGTCTGTCAACTAGGAGTTGCACAAACAGCCTGCCCAGGAGCTGTGTGGAGGGCTGTGTGGTGCAAATGTGTGAGGCCTGGGGCTGCCCGGATGAGGAATGAGTGGTCAGTATCCTGAGGGCTATGTGCAGGGGTGTCAACTCTCAATCCAAGGAAGGGACCCCCGGGTGGTGAAGTCACTTCCTTAACAGCAGACCCTGATATAACTCAGAACCCTGTAACCTGGCACCCACCTTCTAGCCACAGCACCACAGCCAGTTGGGGCTCACATGGCTGGATAGTCTTCATCCAGAAGGATGTTCTCCAGCTGTGTTTCGACTGGCCAGGGCTTCTGCTTCAGAAAACCCTGGAGGGAAAGGTTTTTCAGATGTTTCAGGTGGTTCAGCACTCAACCTGAATGCCTCTGGTCCTTTACCAGGAGGTCACCTAAGGTAATCCCAGTCAACCTCGAGCTGGCCACACCAGGCCTGCCCGCCACTGGGAGCCCTCCCTGGGCAGCGCCAGATACCCTCATCTCCATGTGAGTGGAAGTGGAACTTCAGAGGATGTACTTTGTCTGGGCAGGAGTGGGTTGGTAGGCACGTGGTGACCTGGGGGTCCTGTCACAGTCACACCTGAGGATGGGTTGGCAGTGGGGAAGCAGTTTCCCTGAAGTACTCAGCTCTGTGCCAGTGTGGACCCAAGGCAGGCAGGTGGTCGGGCGTCTGCGACCTCGGTGGAGGTCTGTGCAGAGAATATGGGCGTGTGTCTGGAGGGGAGATGTCTGTAGTTCTGAGAAGCACCACAGGCTGCTGACTGGTGCCCTGAGACTTTCTGCCCGGCTGCCAGGCACTGTGTTCACCGGGCTCCTCACGGGACTGCAGACAGGCAAGTGATCCCACCCAGCAGATTCCCACCCTTTTCCTGCTGGTCTCAAGATGTGGCTACCTCCTCTCTATTGTCTCTTGTGGCCCCAGGGCCTGACTCAGGTGCTCAACCATCACTCTCTGAAATTCTGCCCTTGGAAAGTGATGTATTGTGTCATAGTCAAGACAACGATTTTCACTAGACGGCAGCCCCCAGACATTGAGACTTGCATTATTTGGTTTACTCTCATAACAAGACTGTGAAGCTGCCAAATGATTGTTGGACTCTTTGGCAGACAGACCCATGGAGCCCTGCAGTGCACCTGCTATTTCTCACAGGGCCACCAGAGGGCAGTGTGTTCCTGCTTATGGCAAACACGGCAAGGAGATCCAACTAGTCAATCCTAAAGGAAATCAATCCTGAATATTCTTTGGAAGGACTGATGCTGAAGTGGAAACTCCAACACTTTGGCCACCTGATGCGAAGAACCAACTTATTGGAAAAGCCCCTGATTCTAGGGAAGATTGAAGGCGGCAGGTGAATGGGACAACAGAGCATGAGATGGCTGGATGTCATCCCCGACTCAATGGACATGAGTTTGCGTAGCATCCAGGAGTTGGTGATGGACAGGGAAGCCTGCTGTGCTGCAATCCATGGGGTTGCAAAGAGTCAGACATGACTGAGCCACTGAACTGACTCACTGCCCCATTCAAAAGAGTCCTTTTCAAGTTAAACTTCCTCAGAACATGTTTGATAAACTTAGGACAATTTCTTTAAAATATATTGTCATGCTTTTCATCTCCAGTTTCATTTGGAAAGTAGTGGAAAGCCATTACAAGTAACACATGTAAGGTGAGTCACTGTTTGAAGGTCATCCCTTGTGACACATATGTGTGCTCAGTCGCTCAGTCAAGTCCAACTCTTTGTGATCCCATGGACTACAGACCAGCCTCCTCTGTCCATGGGATTTTCCTGGCAAGAATACTTCAGTAGGTTGCCATTTCCTACTCCAGATGCATCTTCTAAACACAGGGACAGGACCCGTGTCTCATGTGACTCCTGCATTGGCAGGTGGGTTCTTTACCACTGCACCAGTTGGATATCGATGGGTAAAATTCTGTGCCAGCCCCTTTGTTTCTTCTTCTCTCCCCCTCATCCATCTATAGGTAACTATCTCTCTGAAAGTCCTTTGGAAAATCTATATACGATTATCAGAGATATTTTTCAATCATGTTGATCCTTCCTTGTGATGTCAGTGTTTGTTTAGCAAACCATCTGCTCCTATGCCACTGGGTATGTCCCTGACCCCTGGAAGACAGTGTTCAGGTGGGCAGTAAGTCTCATTGGAAGTCAGTCCAGGGGCAGGTCTGCTCAGCACAGCCAGCGCCAGCCCACATTGTCTACTATCCCCTAAACACTGACAATGCTTCCCTACCCACCACCCATTCACACCACGGCCAGGGAACTTTTCTAAATTACTGTAAATGCTGAGGAAGCATCAGGGTCAGAACAACGAACCGTGGTTATACTAATTGTGAGAGAGAGATGAGGTTGTGTGTTTTCAGTTCTTATGTTTATGTGTCTTGATTCATTGTTTTATGATTTTATTTTTGGATTGAAATATCATTTTTTACAGTACTGTTAGTTTCTGCTGTGTAGCAAAGTTAATCAATTATATATATATATATATATATATATATATATATATATATATATATATCTCCTCATTTTTTAGATTCTATTTCCATGTTGGTTATTACAAAGAATTGAATAGACTTCCCTGTGCTCTCCAGTAGATCTTTATCTATTTTATGTATAGTAGAGTGTATTTGTCAATCCTAATTTATCTTTCACCCTTCTTTGGTAACCATAATTCTGTTCTCTCCATCTGAGACTTTATTTCTATAAATAGGTTTATATGTAACATTCTTTTAGATTCCATATATAAGTGACATAATATGATATTTGTCTTTCTATATCAGACTTCACTCAGTATGACAATCTCTAGGTTCATCCATGTTGCACACATAGCATTATTTTTTTCTTTTTAAGAATCGGTAACATTCCATTGTAAACATGAACCATATATGCTTTATCTATTCCTTCATCGAGAAACATTTAGTTGCTTCTGTCTTCTGGGTATTGTAAATAGTGCTGCAATGAACATTGGGGAACAAGTATCTTTTCAAATTATGGTTTTCTCTGGATATTTGCCCAAGAGGAAGATTACTGTATCATATGGTAACTCATATTTAGTCTTTTAAGAAACTTCATACTGTCAGAAAAACTGAGGGACTGAACTGAACTGATACTGTTTTTCATAGTGGCTATACCACTCTACATTCTCACCAACAATGTACAAGGCTTCCCTATGCTCCACACCCACTCCAGCATTTTTTGTTTGTAGATATTTTGATGATGGCCATTCTGACTGGTATGAGCTGATACCTCATTGTAGTTTTCATTTACATTTCTCTAGTAATTAGTGATGTTCAGTGTCTTTTCATGTTCTACTTGGCCACCTGTATGCCTTCTTTGGAGAAATGTGTATTTAGATATTACATCTATTTTTGGATTAGGGACATTAGTTTGTTTTTCTTTTAAATTTTGAGCTGCATGAGCTGTTCCATATTTTGAAGATTAATCCCCTGTTGGTCACTTCATTTGCAGATATTTTCTTCCTTTCTGTGGGCTCTTTTCATTTTGGGAGAACACTGTATCACAGGGGTCAGTTTTTAAGTTTCTTTATGCTTCATTCTTTATTTTTGTTTTCATTTTAATCACTCTAGGAACTGGCTTAGAGAAGATTTTTCTGCGACTTATGTCAGAGAGTGTTCTGCCTATGTTTTTCTTTAACGTTTTTATAATGCCTAGACCTACATTTAGATCTTTAATCCATTTTTTGTTTATTTTTATGTGTGGTGTTAGAAATTCATAGATCTATTCTTTTTCAGATTCTTTTCCCTTATAAGTTATTACAGAATATTGTGGAGAGTTCACTGTGCTATACAGCATGTCCTTGTTGATTATTTTACATATAGTAGCATCAGTTTATTAATCTCGAACTCGTAATTTATCCTTCCCTTCACTTGTCCCATTTGGTAATCGTAAATTTGTTTTTAAAATTTGTGTTTCAGTTTCTATTTTGTGAATAAGTTCATGTGTATCACGTTTTTAGAGTCTACAAATTAGCTGTATCATAAGATATTTGTCTTTCTCTGTCTACTGACTTCACTTCTATGATCATCTACAGGTCCATCCAAGTTGCTGCAAATGGCAGCATTTCATTCTTTTTATGGCTCAGTAGTATTCCACTCTGTATATGCACCACATCTTCTTTATCAATTTGACAGTGGATATTTAGGATGCTTCCAAATCTTAGGCATTGTAACTAGTAGTGCATTATCCGTTCCATTGACAGCTTCCTCCCAGTATATGTCCAGGAGTGGGATTGCTGGATTGTGAGGTAGTTACATTTTTAGAAGTGCCTTCATAGCGTTTTCCGCACTGGCTACACCAATTTACATTCCCACCAAGAGTGTTCAAGAATTTCTTTTTCTCCACATCCTTGCCAACATTTATTTGTGTTCTTCTTGATGATGGCTATTTTGATAGATGTGAGGGTAACTTCTCTTGGTGTGGATTTGCACTTCTTTGATGATTACAAATGTAAAGCAACTTTTCCTGTGCCTCTTTGCCATCTGCATGTCTTCTTTGGGAAAAATGTCTATTGAAACCTTTGGCCCTTTTTTAAATGAAGGGTTTTTTTTTTTTTTTTTGTTTGTTTGCTATTCAGTTATATGAATTCTTTATATATTTTAGATGTTAGCCTCTTACAAGATATATGAATTGCAAATATTTTCTCCTATTTCATTTCACTTCATTTCTCTCTGTTTTACTTTGTTGACCTCTGCTATATTTCCTGTTGTTACCTTTTGCTTTTCTTTTGTGTTTAGAATCAGATCCAAAAATCATTTCTGAGAGAGCTGTTAAAGAGGTTTCTAACTGTTTTTTTCCTAGTTCTGTGGTTTCAGGTCTTCTACTCAAGGCTTAATGCATTTTGAATTCAGTTCTCTGCATATTATAAGATAGTGATCCAGTTTGGTTGTTTTGCATGTAAGTGTCCAGTTCTCCCAACATCATTTATTGCAGAGACTTTCCATAGCTAACTTTTATAGTGTTTTCCAGTTTCTTGGTGGAGAAGGGAAAGGCAAACCAGTTCAATATTCTTGCCTTGAGAATCCCATGAGCAGTATGAAAATGAAAAAGATATGATACTGAAAGATGTACTCCCAAGGTCAGTAGGTGCTCAATATACTACTGGAGAAATAACTCCAGAAACAATGAAGAGATGGCACCAACGCAGAAATAACGCTCAGGTCTGGATGTGACTGGTGATGGGAGTAAAGTGTGATGTGATAAAGAACAGTATTGCATAGGAACCTGGAATGTTACGATCATGTATCAAGGTAAATTGAAAGTGGTCAAACAGGAGATGGCAAGTGTGGACATTGACATTTTAGGGATTGGTGAACTCAAATGGACTGGAATGGGTGAACTTAATTCAAACGAGCAATACATCTATAGCTGTGGGCAAGAATCCCTTAGGAGAAATGGAGTAGCCATCATCGTCAGCAAAAGAATTTGAAATGGTGTGCTTGGGTGCAATCTCAAAAATGACAGAGTGATTTAAGGACAGGAACATAAAGCCCATGACAGATTTGATGGTCAAGTCTGTGTGGCAGACGACAGGCAGTGAGCACCAGTTTGTCCCTGGGCCTCTTTTTGTCCAGCCTGAGATGCGAGCCTGTTGGGCTGTGAGCCCCAAGAAGGCAGCTGTATCATCACATCCTGTACGGTGGTTATGTGTGTGCACAGTGGGGCCACACGATGTTGAGTCTGTCAAACCAGCTCCAGCCCCTGCCAAGTTTAACATATTGTGTCCTGATCTCCTTGGCCACAACAGAGACCCCTCTCATTAGATTTCCTTTGTAAATTTAAACCCTGATATCTTAGGAAGCTGTAACCTATTCCTCCTTACATGGGCAATTTTCTTCTGGCCTACCAGAGTGTGCACTGGGATACACTCACACATGCACACTCACATTGACATTTAAGAAGGATTGTGTGTTGGGATCAGAAGTGGGACAGATATGAGGAACGTAATAAGAATAATATACAGGTGTTGGAGGCACTGATTGCCTGAGATACGACTCCCACATATTCCAGGTGTTGTCCCACCTATGTCTGAGGACATCCCTATAAGTCTATGCGGGCATCATCCCCAGTGTGCAGGTGGGACACCGACAGGCTTTGAAAGACAGGGACTCATCCAGGATGGAAAACAGGTAGGAAATGGGAGGTGAGTCTGGGACAAGGTCTGTCAACTCAGACCTGCACACAGCCTGCCTGGGAGCTAAGTGGAGGGCTGTGTGGTGCAACATTCTGAGGTCCGGGGCTGCGCGGATGAGGGATGAGTGGTCAGTATCCCGAGGGCTATGTGCAGGGGTGTCAACTGTCAATCCAAGGAAGCGAACCCCAGGCGGTAAAGTCACTTCCTTAAGAGCAGACCCTAACAGAACTCGGAAACCTGTAACCAGACACCCATCTTCTAGCAATAGCACCACAGCCAGTTGGGGCTCACTTGGATGGAGAGTTTATATCCAGAAGGATGTTTTCCAGCTGTGTCTCGACTGGCCAGGGATTCTGCTTCAGGAAACCCTGGAGGGAGAGGTTTTTCAGATGTTTCAGGTGGTTCAGCACTCAACCTGGATGCCTCTGGTCCTTTACCAGGAGGTCACCTAAGGTAATACCAGTCAACCTAGAGCTGGCCACACCAAGCCTGGCCGCCACTGGGAGCCCTCCCTGGGCAGCACCAGCTGCCCTCATCTCCATGTGCGGGGAAGTGGCACTTGAGAGGAGGTACTCCGTCTGGACAGGAGCAGGTTGGTGGGCACGTGGTGACCTGGGGGTTCTGTCACGGTCACACCTGAGGACGGGCTAGCAGTGAGGATGCAGGATCCCTGAAGTGCTCTGCTCTGTGCCAGTGTGGACCCAAGGCTGGCAGGTGGTCGGGCGTCTGCGACCTCGGTGGAGGTCTGTGCAGAGAGTGGTGGGCGTGTGTCTAGAGGGGAGATGTCTGTAGTTCTGAGAAGCACCACAGGCAGCTGATTGGTGTCCTGAGACTTTCTGCCTGGCTGCCAGGCATTGTGTTCACAGGGCTCCTCACGGGAATGCAGACAGGCAAGTGATCCCACCCAGCAGGTTCCCACCCTTTTCCTGCCGGACCCAAGAGGTGGCTACCTCCTCTCTGTTCTCTGTTGTGGTCCCAGGGCCTAACTCAGGTGCTCAACCATCACTCTCTGAAATTCTGCACTTGGAAAATGATGTATTGTGTCATAGTCAAGACAGCGATTTCCACTAGACGGCACCACCCAAACATTGAGACTTGCAGAATTTTGTTTACTCTCATCGCAAGACTGTGACTGTGCCAACTGACTGTTGGGCTCTTTGGCAGACAGACACATGGAGCCCTGCAGGGCTCCTGCTATTTCTCACAGGGCCACCAGAGGGCACTGTGTAGATGCTTTTGGGAAGCACTGCAAGGAGATCCAACTAGTCAATCCTAAAGGAAATCAATCCTGAATATTCATTGGAAGGACTGATGCTGAAGTGGAAACTCCGATACTTTGGCCACCTGATGCGAAGAACCAACTTATTGGAAAAGACCCTGAGGCTAGGGAAGATTGAAGTCGGGTGGAGAAGGCCACGACAGAGGTAGAGATGTCTGGAGGGCAACCCCAACTCAATGGACATGAGTTTGAGTAGCATCCAGGAATTGGTGATGGACAGGGAAGCCTGGTATGCTGCAGTCCATGGAGTTGCAAAGAGTCAGACATGACTGAGCCACTGAACTGACTGACTGTCCCATTCAAAAGTGTCCTTTTCAAGTTAAACTTCCTCAGGACATGTTTGATAATCTTAAGAGAATCTCTTTAAAATATATTGATTTGCTTTTCAACTCCACTTTCATTTGGAAACTAGTGAAAAGCCATAACAAGTAACATGTAAGGTGAGCCACTGTTTGAAGGTTGTCCCTTGTGACACATATGTGTGCCCAGTCGCTCAGTCAATTCCATCTCTTTGTGTTCCCATGGACTACAGACGAGCCTCTTCTGTCCATGGGATTTTACTGGCAAGAAAACTGGAGAAGGTTGCCATTTCCTACTCCAGAGGCATCTTCTCAACCCAGGGACACTACCCGTGCCTCATGTGATTCCTTCATTGGCAGCTGGGTTCTTTACCACTGCACCAGCTGGATATCGATGGGTAAAATTCTGTGCCAGCCCCTTTGTTTCTTCTTCTCTCCCCTTCATCCATCCATAGGTAACTATCTCTCTGAAAGTCCTTTGGAAAATATAAATAATATTATCAGAGATATTTTTCAATTATGTTGATCCTTCCTTGTGATGTCAGTGTGTAGCAAATCCTCTGCTCCTATGACACTGTGTGTGTGCCTGACCCCAGGGAGACAGTGTTCAGGTGGGCAGTAGGTCTCAGTGGGAGTCAGTCCAGGGGCAGGTCTGCTCAGCACAGCCAGTGCCAGCCCACATTGTCTTCTATCCCCCAAATACTGACAATTCTTCCCTCCCCACCACCCATCCGCCCCACCCCCAGGGAACTTGGCTAAAATCCTGTATATGCTGAGGAAGCATCAGGATCAGAAAAATGAAGAGTGGTTATAATAATTATGAGAGAGAGATGAGGGTCTGTGTTTTCACTTCTTATATTTATGTGTCTTGATTTATTGTTTTATTATTTTAAATTTCCATTGTTATATCATTCTTTAGAGTGCTGTTAGTTTTTGCTCTTCAGCAAAGTAAATCAGTTATATATACCTTCGTTTCTTAGATTCTACTCCCATGTAGGTTATTACAAAGAATTGAATAGAGTTCCCTGTGCTCTCCAGTAGATCTTTATCTCTTTTAAGTATAGTAGAGTGTATTTGTCAATCCTAATTTATCCTTCACCATTCTTTGGTAACCATAAGTTTGTTCTCTACATCTGAGTCTCTATTTCTATAAATAGGTTTATATGTAACATTCTGTTAGACTCCATATGTAAGTGACATCATATGATATTTGTCTTTCTATATCAGACTTCACTCAGTATGACAATCTCTAGGTTCATCCATGTTGCACAAATAGAATTATTTTGTTCTTTTTAAGAGTCGGTAATATTCCATTGTAAACATGAACCATATATTCTTTATCTATTCCTCCATCGAGGAACATTTAGTTGCTTCTGTCTTCTGGTATGGTAAATAGTGCTGAAACGAACATTGGGGAACATGTATCTTTTCAAATTATGGTTTTCTCCAGATATTCGCCCAAGAGGAAGATGACTGTATCATATGATAACTCTTATTTTTAGTCTTTTAAGAACTTTCATACTGTCAGACAAAACTGAGGGAGTGAACTTAACTGATACTGTTTTTCATCGTGGCTATACCAATCTACATTCTCACCAACAATGTATGAGGCTTCCCTTTGCTCCGCACCCTCTCCAGCTTTTATTGTTTTTAGATTTTTTGATGATGGTCATTCTGAATGGTATGAGCTGACACCTAATTGAAGTTTTCATTTGTATTTCTCTAATAATTACTGATGTTCGGTGTTTTTTCATGTTCTTCTTGGCCACCTGTATGCCTTCTTTGGAGATATGTATATTTAGATCTTCCATCTATTTTTTGATTGGGGATTTTAGTTAGTTAGTTTTTTTTTAATGTTGATCTGCATGAGCTGTTGCACATTTTGATGATTAATCCCCTGTTGGTCACTTCATTTGCAGATATTTTCTTCCTTTCAGTGGGGTCTTTTCATGTTTGGAGAACAGTTTCTCCCAGGGGCGAGGTTTTAAGTTTGATTAGGCTGCATTTTTTTTATTTTTGTTTTTATTTTCATCACTCTAGGAAGTGGCTTAGAGAAGATCTTTCTGAGATTTATGTCAGAGAGTGTCTTGCCTATGCTTATCTCTAACGTTTTTATAGTGCCTAGTCTTACATTTAGATCTTTAATCCATTATTAGGTTATTTTTATGTGTGGTGTTAGAGGTTCATAGATCTATTCTTCTTCAGATTCTTTTCCCTTATAAGTTATTACAGAATATTTTGGAGAGTTCCCTGAGCTATACAGTAGGTCCTTGTTGATTATTATACATACATTAGCATTTGTATATTAATCTCAACATCATAATTTATTCCTTTCTTCACTTGTTCCATTTGGTAATCTTAAGTTTGCTGTTAAAATTTGTGTCTCAGTTTCTATTTTGTGAATAATTCATGTGTATCACTTTTTTACAGTCTACATGTTATGTGTATCAAAAGATATTTGTCTTTCTCTGTCAACTGAATTCACTTCTATGATCATCTACTGGTCCATCCAAGTTGCTGCAAATGGCAGCATTTCATTCTTTTTATGGCTCAGTAATATTCCATTGGGTATATGCAGCACATCTTCTTTATAAATTTGGCAGTGGATATTGAGGTTGCTTTCACATCTTAGGCATTAACTAGTAGTGCATTATCCTTTCATTTGACAGGTTTCTCCCAGTATATGTCCAGGAGTGGGATTGCTGGATAGTGAGGTAGTCTTATTTTTAGAAGAGCCTTCATAGTGTTTTCCATACTGGCTACACCAATTTACATTCCCACCAACAGTGTTCAAGTATTTCTTTTTCACCACATCCTTTCCAACATGTATTTTTGTTCTTCCTGATGATGGCTCTTTTGGTAGATGTGAGGGGATAACTTCTCTTGGTGTGAATTTGCATTTCTTTGATGATTACAGGTGTAAGGCAACTTTTCCTGTGCCTGTTTGCCATCTGTATGTCTTCTTTCGTAAAATGTCTATTGAGACCTTTGGCCCTTTTTTAAATGAAGTTTTTTCTTTGTTGTTGTTGTTGTTTTTGTTTTTTTTTTTTGCTATTCAGTTGTTTGAATATTTTATATATTTTAAATATTAGCCCCTTACCAAATTTGTGAATTGCAAATATTTTCTCCTATTTCATTTCATTTCATTTCATTTCATTTCTCTCTGTTTTACGTTGTGGACCTCTGCTATAATTTCTGTTGTTACATTTGCTCTTCTTTTGAATGTAGATTCAGATCTGAAAATCATTTCTAAGACGGCTGTTAAAAAGGATTCTACCTGTTTTTTCTAGTTCTGTGGTTTCAGGTCTTCTACTCAAGGCTTAATGCACTTTGAGTTCAGTTCCCTGAATATTGTAAGATACTGGTCCAATTTGGTTGTTTTGCATGTAAGTGTCCAGTTTACCCAACATCATTTATTGCAGAAACTGTCCTTACTTACCTTTTATATTTTTGGCTTGTTTGTTGGTGGAGAAGGGAATGGCAAACCACTTCAATATTCTTGCCTTGAGAATCCCATGAGTAGTAGGAGAAGCAAAAAGATATGATACTGAATAATGAACTCTCAAGGTCAGTAGGTGCTCAATATGCTACTGGAGAAATAACCCCAGAAAGAATGAAGAGACGATGCCAACGCAGAAACAACGCCCAGTTCTGGATGTGACTGGTGATGGGAGTAAAGTGTGATGTGATAAAGAACAGTATTGCATAGGAACATGGAATGTTAGGTCCATGAATCAAGGTAAATTGAAAGTGGTCAAACAGGAGATGGCAAGTGTGGACATTGACATTTTAGGGATTGGTGAACTCAAAAGGACTGGAATGGGTGAATTTAATTCAAATAAACATGACATCTACTACTGTGGGCAAGAATCCCTTAGAAGAAATAGAATAGCCATCATCATCAAGAAAAGAGTCTGAAATAGTGTGCTTGGGTGCAATCTCAAAAATGACAGAGTGATTTAATGACAGGAACCAAAAGGCCAAGACAGATTGGTTGGTCAAGTCTGTGTGGAAGACGACAGGCTGTGAGCACCAGTTTCTCCCTGGGCCTCTCTGTGTCCAGCCTGAGATGCGAGACTGTTGGGCTGTGAGCCCGGTGAAGGCAGCTGTGTCATCACATCCTGTACTGTGGTTATGGGTGTGCACAGTGGGGCCAGACGATGTTGAGTCTGTCAACCCAGCTCCAGCCCCTGCCAACTTTAATGTCTTGTGTCACAGTGTCTTGATCTCCTTTGCCAAAGCTGAGACCCCTCTCATTAGGTTTGCTTTGGAAATTAGAAACCCTGAGATCATAGGAAGCTGTTACCTATTCCGCCTTACATGGGCAGTTTTCTTCTGGCCTACCATAGTGAGCACTGGGATACACTCACACATGCACACTCACACTGACAATTAGTAAGGACTGTGGGTTGGGTTCAGAAGAGGAAAAGATATGAGGAAGGTAATAAGAATAATATACAGGTGTTGGAGGCACTGATTGCCTGAAACACGACTCCCACATTTTCCAGGTGTTTTCCCAGCTACGTCTGAGGACATCCCTAGAAGTCCATGTGGGCATCATCCCCGGTGTGCAGGTGGGACACCAACAGGCTTTGAAAGACAGGGACTCATCCAAGATGGAGAACAGGTAGGAAATGGGAGGTGAGTCTGGGCCCAGGTCTGTCAACACAGAGTTGCACAGAGAGCCTGCCCGGGAACTGTGTGGAGGGCTGTATGGTGCAACTGTGTGAAGACCAGGGCTGCGCGGACGAGGGTTGAGTGGTCAGTATCCCGAGGGCTATGTGCAGGGGTGTCAACTGTCAATCCACGGAAGGGAACCCCGGGTGGTGAAGTTACTTCCTTAACAGCAGACCCTAGCAGAATTCGGAACCCTGATACCTGGCACCCACCTTCTAGCAACAGTGCCACAGATAGATGAGGCTCACTTGGCTGGAGAGTCTTCATCCAGAAGGATGTTATCCAGCTGTGTCTCGGCTGGCCAGGGCATCTGCTTCAGGAAACCCTAGAGGGAGAGGTTTTTCAGATGTTTCAGACGGTTCAGTGCTCAACCTGGATGCCTCTGGTCCTTTACCAGGAGGTCACCTAAGGTAATCCCAGTCAACCTAGAGCTGGCCGCACCAGGCTTGGCCGCCACTGGGAGGCCTTCCTGGACAGCGCCAGCTGCCCTCATCTCCATGTGCGGGGCAGTGGGACTTGAGAGCAGGTAACCCGTCTGGGCATGAGTGGGTTGTTGGGCACATGGTGGCCTGGGGGTCCTGTCACGGTCACACCTGAGGATGGGCTGGCAGTGGGGAAGCAGGATCCCTGAAGTGTTCTGCTCTGTGCCAGTGTGGACCCAAGGCTGGCAGGCGGTCGGGTGTTTGCGTCCTCGGTGGATGTCTGTGTAGAGAGTGGTGGGCGTGTGTCAGGACGTGAGATGTCTGTAGTTCTGAGAAGCACCACAGGCAGCTGACTGGTGCCCTGAGACTTTCTGCCTGGTTGCCAGGCACTGTGTTCACAGGGCTCCTCCTGGGACTGCAGACAGGCAAGTAATAGCACCCAGCAGGTTCCCACCCTTTTCATGCCGGTCCCAAGAGATGGCTAAATCCTCTCTATTCTCTGTTGTGGTCCCAGGGCCTAACTCAGGTGCTCAACCATCACACTTTGAAATTCTGCACTTGTATAGTGGTGTATTATGTCATAGTCAAGACAACGATTTCCACTAGATGGCACCAGCCAGACATTGAGACTTGCAGAATTTGGTTTATTCTCATAGCAAGACTGTGAAGGTGGCAACTGATTGTTGGCCTCTTTGGCATACAGACGCAAGGAGCCCCGCAGTGCTCCTGCTATTTCTCACAGGGCCACCAGAGGGCAGTCTGTACCTGCTTATGGCAAACCCTGCAAGGAGATCCACCTAGTCAATCCTGAAGCTAATCGCTCCTGAATATTCCTTGAAAGGACTGATGCTGAATTGGAAACTCCAATACTTTGGCCACCTGATGCGCAGAACCAACTTATTGGAAAAGACCCTGATGCTAGGGAAGATTGAAGGCGGGAGGAGAACAGGACTCCACAGGATGAGATGGCTGGATGGCATCCCCGATTCAATGGACATGAGTTTGCGTAGCATCTGAGAGTTGGTGATGGACAGGGAACCCTGCTGTGCTGCAATCCATGGAGTTGCAAAGAGTCAGACATGACTGAGACAATGAACTGACTGACTTCCCCTTTCAAAAGAGTCCTTTTCAAGTTAAACTTCCTCAGAACATGTTTGATAAACTTAGGAGAATTTCTTTAAAATATATTGACATGATTTTAATCTCCAGTTTCATTTGGAAACTAGTGAAAACCATTACAAGAAACACATATAAGGTGAACCACTGTTTGAAGGTTGTCCCTTGTGACACATATGTGTGCTCAGTTGCTCACTCAAGTCCAACTCTTTGTGATCCCAAGGACTAAAGACCAGCCTCCTCTGTCCATGGGAATTTCCTGACAAGAATACTGGAGTAGGTTGTCATTTCCTACTCCAGAGTCATCTTCTCAACTCAGGGAGAGTACCCGTGTCTCATGTGATTCCTGCATTGGCAGGTGGGATCTTTACCACTGCACCAGCTGGATATCGATGGGTAAAATTCTGTGCCAGCCCCTTTGTTTCTTCTTCTCTCCCCCTCATCCATCTATAGGTAACTATCTCTCTGAAAGTCCTTTGGAAAATCTATATAACATCATCAGAGATATTTTTCAATCATGTTGATCCTTCCTTGTGATGTCAGTGTTTGTGTAGCAAATCCTCTGGTCCTATGACACTGGGTATGTCCCTGACCCAAGGGAGACAGTGTTCAGATGGACAGTAGGTCTCAGTGGAAGTCAGTCCAGGGGAGAAGTCTGCTCAGCACAGCCAGTGCCAGCCCACATTGTCTTCTATCCCCCAAACACTGAGAATGCTTCCCACCCTGCTGCCCATTCCTGCCACCGCCAGGGAACTTGGCTAAAACCCTGTTTATGGTGAGGATGCATCAGGGTCAGAACAATGAACAGTGGTTATAATAATTGTGAGAGAGAGATGAGGTTCTGTGTTTTCAGTTCTCATATTTATGTGTCTTGATTCATTGTTTTATTATTTTATATTTGGATTGTAATATCATTCTTTACAGTGCTGTTAATTTCTGCTGTGTAGCAAAGTTTATCAGTTGTATATATATATATATATATATATATATATATATATATACCCTCATTTTTTAGATTCATTCCCACCTAGGTTATTGCAAAGAATTCAATAGATTTCCCTATTCTCTCCAGTAGATCTTTATCTATTTTATGTATAGTAGAGTGTATTTGTCAATCCTAATATATCCTTCACCCTTTTATGGTAACCAGAAGTGTGTTCTCTCCATCTGAGACTCTATTTCTATGAATAGGTTTATATGTACCCTTCTTTTAGATTCCACATATAAGTGACATAATATGATATTTGTCTTTCTATATCAGACTTCACTCAGTATGACAATCTCTAGAATCATCCATGTTGCACACATAGAATTATTTTGTTCTTTTTTAGGGTCGGTAATATTCCATTGTAAACATAAACCACATATTATTTATCTATTCCTCCATCGAGGAACATTTAGTTCCTTCTGTCTTCTGTCTATTGTAAATAGTGCTGCAATGAATATTGGGGAACAAGTATCTTTTCAAATTATGGTTTTCTCTGGATATTTGCCTAAGAATAAGATTACTATATCATATGGTTACTCTTATTTTTAGTCTTTTAAGAACCTTCATACTGTCAGACAAAACTTAGCGACTGAACAGAACTGATGCTATTTTTCATAGTGGCTATACCAATCTACCTTCTCACCAACAATGTACGAGGCTTCCCTTTGCTCCACACCCTCTCCAGCATTATTTGTTTGTAGATTTTTTGATGATGGCCATTCTGACTGGTATGAGCTGATACCTCATGGTAGTTTTCATTTATATTTCTCTTATAATTAATGATGTTCAGTGTTTTTCATGTTCCTCTTTTCCACCTGTATGCCTTCTTTGGAAAAATGTGTATTTAGATCGTCCATCTATTTTTTGATTGGGGATATTAGTTTGTTTTTTAAATGTTGAGCTGCATGAGCTGTTGCATATTTTGAAGATTATTCCCCTGTTGAACACTTCATTTGCAGATATTTTCTTCCTTTCTGTGGGCTGTTTTCATTTTGGGAGAAGACTGTCTCCCAGGGGTCAGTTTTTAAGTTTGATTAGGCTGCATTTTTTTATTTTTGTTTTTATTTTCATCACCCTAGGATGTGGCTTAGAGAAGATGTTTCTGCGACTTATATCAGAGAGAGTTCTGTCTATGTGTTTCTCTAAAGTTTTTATAGTGCCTAGTTTTACATTTAGATCTTTAAACCATTTTTAGTTTATTTTTATGTATGGTGTTAGAGATTCATAGATCTATTCTTTTTCAGATTCTTTTCCCTTATAAGTTATTAGAGAATAATGTGGAAAATTCCCTGTGCTATACAGTAGGTCCTTGTTGATTATTATACATACAGTAGCATCTGTATATTAATCTCAACATCATAATTTATCCTTCCCTTTACTTGACCCATTTGGAAATCGTAAGTTTGCTTTTAAAATTTGTGTATCAGTTTCTATTTTGTGAATATGTTCATGTGAATCACTTTTTTAGAGTCTACATATTAGCAGTATCATAAGATATTTGTCTTTCTCTGTCGACTGACTTCACTTCTATGATCATCTCCAGGTCCATCCAAGTTGCTGCAAAAGGGAGCATTTCATTCTTTTTATGGCTGAGTAGTATTCCATTGTGTATATGCACCATATCTTGTTTACCCATTTGGCAGTGGATATTAAGGGTGCTTCCACATCTTAGGCATTGTAACTAGTGGTGCGTTATCCTTTCATTTGACAGCTTTCTCCCAGTATATGTCCAGGAGTGGGATTGCTGGATCATGAGGTAGCCTTATTTTCAGAAGTGCCTTCATAGTGTTTTCCATACTGGTTACACCAATTTACATTACCACCAACAATGTTCAAGTATTTCTTTTTCTCTACATCCTTGCCAACATTTATTTGTGTTCTTCTTGATGATGGCTATTTTGGTAGATATGAGGGGATAACTTCTCTTGGTGTGGATTTGCATTTCCTTGATGATTACAGATGTAAAGTATCTTTTCCTGTGCCTGTTTGCCATCTGTATGTCTTCTTTGGAAAAAATGACTATTGAGACCTTTGACCCTTTTTTAAATGAAGTTTAGTTTTTGTTTCCTTTTCATATGTATGAATTCTTTATATATTTTAGATATTAGCCCCTTACAAAATATATGAATTGCAAATACTCTCTCCTATTTCATTTCATTTCATTTCTCTCTGTTTTACTTTGCTCGCCTCTGCTCTAATTCCAGGTGTTATCTTTTGCATTTCTTTTCTGTTTTGAATCAGATCCGAAAAATATTTCTGAGACAGCTGTTAAAGAGGTTACTACCTATTATTTCTAGTTCTATCCTTTCAGGTCTTCTACTTAAGTTTTAATGCATTTTGAGTTCACTTCTCTGAATATTGTAAGATACTGGTCCAGTTTGGTTGTTTTGTATGTAAGTGTCGAGGTTTCCCAACATCATTTATTTCAGAGACTGTCCTTACCTACCTTTTATATTTTTGGATTGTTTGTTGGGGGAGAAGGGAATGGCAAACCACTTCAGTATTCTTGCCTTGAGAATCCTATGAGCAGTATGAAAAGCAAAAAGATATGATACTGAAAGAAGAACTCCCAAGGGCAGTAGGTGTCCCATATGCTCCTGGAGAAATAACTCCAGGAAGAATGAAGAGATGGCACCAACACAGAAACAATGCCCAGTTCTGGATGTGACTGGTAATGGGAGTAAAGTGTGATGTGATAAAGAACAGTATTGCATAGGAACATGGAATGTTAGGTCCATGAATCAAGGTAAATTGAACGTGGTCAAACAGGAGATGGCAAGTGTGGACATTGTCATTTTAGGAATCTGCGAACTAAAATTGCCTGGAATTGGTGAATTTAATTCAAATGACCATGACATTTACTACTGTGGGCCAGAATCCCTTAGCAGAAATGGAGTAGCGATCATCGTCAGCAAAAGAGTCTGTAATGATGTGCTTGGATGCAATCTCAAAAATGACAAAGGGATTTAAGGACAGGAACATAAAGGCCTCAGCAGATGGGATGGTCAAGTCTATATTGCAGACGACAGGCTGTGAGCACCAGTTTCTCCCTGGGCCTCTCTGCGTCCAGCCTGAGATGCGAGCCTGTTGGGCTGTTATCCTCGTGAAGGCAGCTGTGTCATCACATCCTGTACTGTGGTTATGTGTGTGCACAGTGGGGCCAGACGATGTTGAGTCTGTCAACCTAGCTCCAGCCCCTGCCAACTTTAATGACTTGTGTCACAGTTTCTTGAACTCTTTGACCGAAGCTGAGACCCCTTTCGTTAGATTTGCTTTGGAAATTAGAAACCCTGAGATCTTAGGACGCTGTTACCTATTCCTTCTTACAGGGGCAGTTTTCTTTTGGCCTATAAGAGTGAGCACTGGGATACGCTTACACATGCACACTCACACTGACAATTAGTAAGGACTGTGGGTTGGGATCAGAAGAGGGACAGATATGAGGAAGGTAATAAGAATAATATACAGGGGTTGAAGCAACTGATTGCCTGAGACACGACTCCCACATGTTCCAGGTGTTGTCCCACCTATGTCTGAGGACATCCCTAGAAGTCCATGTGGGCATCATCCCCAGGGTGCAGATGGGATACCGACAGGCTTTGAAATACAGGCCTCATCCAGTATGGAGAACAGGTAGGAAATGGGAGGTGAGTCTGGGCCCAGGTCTGCCAACTCAGAGCTGCACACACAGCCTGCCCGGGAACTGTGTGGAGGGCTGTGTGGTGCAACTGTGCGAGGACCGGGGCTGCGCAGATGAGGGATGAGTGGTCAGTATCCCGAGGGCTATGTGCATGGGTGTCAACTGTCAATCCAAGGATGGGACCCACGGGTGGTGAAGTCACTTCCTTAACAGCAGACCCTAGCAGAACTTGGAACCCTTTGACCAGGCACCCACCTTCTAGCAATAGCACCACAGCCAGTTGGGGCTCACTTGGCTTGAGAGTGTTCATCCAGAAGGATGTTCTCCAGCTGTGTCTCGACTGGCCAGGGCTTCTGCTTCAGAAAATCCTGGAGCGAGAGGTTTTTCAGATGTTTCAGGCAGTTCAGCACTCAACCTGAATTCCTCTGGTCCTTTACCAGGAGGTCACCTAAGGTAATCCCAGTCAACCTAGAGCTGGCCACACCAGGCCTGGCCGCCACTGGGAGCCCTCCCTGGGCAGGGCCAGCTGCCCTCATCTCCATATGTGGGGAAGTGGGACTTGAGAGCATGTACTCCATCAGTGCAAGAGCGGGTTGGTGGGCACGTGGTGACCTGTGGGTCCTGTCACGGTCACACCAGAGGACAGTCTGGCAGTGAGGAAGCAGGATCCCTGAGGTGCTCTGCTCTGTTCCAGTGTGGACGAAGGCTGGCAGGTGGTCGGGCGTCTGTGTCCTCGGTGGATATCTGTGCAGAGAGTGGTGGGCGTGTGTCTGGATGGGAGATATCTGTAGTTCTGAGATGCACCACAGGCAGCTGACTGGTGTCCTGAGATTTTCTGCCCAGCTGCCAGGCACTGTGTTCACAGGGCTCCTCACGGGACTGCAGACAGGCAAATGATCCCACGCAGCATATTCCCACCCTTTTCCTGCCAGTCCCAAAAGGTGGCTAAATCCTCTCTGTTCTCTGTTTGTGGTCCCAGGGCCTAACTCAGGTGCTAAACAATTACTCTCTGAAATTCTGCACTTGGAAAGTGATGTATTGTGTCATACTTAAGACAATGATTTCCACTAGACTGCATCCCCCACCCAAGACTGAGACTTGCATAATTTGGTTTGCTCTCTTAGCAAACAGTGACAGTAGCAACTATTTGCTGGCCTCTGTGGCAGACAGACACATGGAGCCCTGCATTGCTTCTGCTATTTCTCACAGGGCCACCAGAGGGCAGTGTGTTCGTGCTTATGGCAAACACTGCAAGGAGATCCAACTAGAAAATCCTAAAGGATATCAATCTTGAATATTCATTGGAAGGACTGATGCTGAAGTGGAAACTGCAATACTTTGGCGACCTGATGCGAAGAACAAACATGTTGGAAAAGTCCCTGATGCTAGGAAAGATTGAAGGCGGGAGGAGAAGGGGACGACAGAGGATGAGATGGCTGGATGGCATCACCGACTCAATGGACATGAGTTTTGTAGCATCCGGGAGTTGGTGATGGTCAGGGAAGCCTGGGGTGCTGCATTTCATGGGGTTTCAAAGAGTCAGACATGACTGAGCCACTGAACTGACTGACTGCCCCATTCAAAAGAGTCATTTTCAAGTTAACCTTCCTCCAAACATGTTTGAAAAACTTAAGAGAATTTCTTTAAAATATATTGACATGCTTTTCATCTCCAGTTTCATGTGGAAACTAGTGAAAAGCCATTACAAGTAACACATGTAAGGTGAGCCACTATTTGAAGGTTGTCCCTTGTGACACATATGTGTGCTCAGTCGCTCAGTCAAGTCCAACTCTTTGTGATCCCATGGACTACAGACCAGCCTCCTCTGTCCATGGGATTTCCCTGGCAAGAATACTGGGGTAGGTTGCCGTTTCCTACTCCAGAGTCATCTTCTCAACCCAGTGAAAGTACCCGTGTCTCATGTGTTTCCTGCATTGGCAGGTGGGATCTTTACCACTGCACCAGCTGGATATCGATGGGTAAAATTCTGTGCCAGCCCCTTTGTTTCTTCTTCTCTCCCCCTCATCCATCTATAGGTAACTATCTCTCTGAAAGTCCTTTGGAAAATCTATATAACATTACCAGAGATATTTTTCAATCATGTTGATCCTTCCTTGTGATGTCAGTGTTTGTGTAGCAAATCCTCTGGTCCTATGACACTGGGTATGTCCCTGACCCCTGGGAGACAGTGTTCAGGTGGGCAGTAGGTCTCAGTGGGAGTCAGTCCATGAGGAGGTCTGCTCATCACAGCCAGTGCCAGCCCACATTTTCTTCTTTCCCCCAAACACTGAGAATGCTTCCCACCCCTCCACCAATTCGTGCCACCGCCAAGGAACTTGGCTAATATCCTGTATATGCTGAGGAAGCAGCAGGGTCAGAACTGTGAACAGTGGTAATAATAATTGTGAGAGAGAAATAAGGTTCTGTGTTTTCAGTTCTCATATTTATGTGTCTTGATTCATTGTTTTATTATTTTAAATTTTGATTGGAATATCATTCTTTACAGTGCTGTTATTTTCTGCTGTGCAGCAAAGTAAATCAGTTTATATATACCCTCATTTTTTAGATTCTATTCCCATGTAGGTTATTATAAAGAATTGAATAGAGTTCCCTGTGCTCTCCAGTAGATCTTTATTTATTTTATATATAGTAGAGTGTATTTGTTAATCCTAATTTTTTTTTGTCAATCCTTATTTATCCTTCACCATTCTTTTGTAACCATAAGTTACTCTCTACATCTGAGACTCTATTTCTGTAAATAGTTCATATGTACCCTTCTTTTAGATTCCATATATAAGTGACATCATATGATATTTGTCTGTCTATATCAGACTTCACTCAGTATGACAATCTCTAGGTTCATCCATGGTGCACAGGTAGCATTTTTTTTCTATTTAAGAGTTCGTAATATTCCATTGTAAACATGAACCACATATTCTTTATCTATTTCTCCATCAAGGAACATTTAGTTGCTTCTGTCTTCTGGCTATTGTAAATAGTGCTGCAACGAACATTAGCGAACATGTACCATTTCACATTATGGTTTTATCTGG
>JAJLRB010001381.1:0-53628 GCA_020976825.1 Odocoileus hemionus | reverse complement strand
GCAACTCCAGAGAATCCCCAAGAACACCGTCCCAAGTCGAGAGGAACACCAAGTTCAGCACAGCAACTCGACGAATGCTCCGTGTACCCATAATCGTCTGTAGATGAGAGCTGATTCCCTGGATTAGACTCAAGACATATGCCAATTTTACACATGCACCTCAAGAGGAGGCTTCTCAAAGCAATAGGTATGTGGGAAGGACCCTGAAGTTGCTGCCTCAAGTGGAATATACACCGAGAAGCCCTGACTCGAAAAGGGGCCGGATTTCTTATATTGTCTTGAATAGAGGCTCTCTTTCGATCTCACAAGATGAAGGGTTGTCTAAATCCCCTTTGGAGACCCTAGTTAAAGCACGAGGACCCCGGCTCATTTCGACAGAATTCCTCACATCCCTTTGACAACTCGAGAGGCACGCGGAGTTCACTGCTTCAAAAGGTGACGATGCGTGACTCCTCTTAAACATTGATAGGAATCCCAATATCCCTGTGGCTACTGGAAAGGGAACCTGGGTCTCCTGCCTCACCTCTAGAAGCCTCCCTTTTGCCCTGCCATGCCTCGAAGACATTCCTGACGTGTCCCTCGTAACTAGACAGGAGTCCCGACTTCGCTGAACAAACACGAGTTTTGAAGGGCCGTCCCCGCCGTAACTCGGTAATATACCCCAGTTCCCCGCCGCAACTTGAGAAAAGCCATGAGACTTCCCCTTCCAAGCGAGATGAGGCCCGATTCCCCTGCATTGCATGCAGAGCATTTCCGTGTTCCCCATCAAACATGTAAGGAGACTCGACTTGCTTGATGGATCTACAGACAGTCCCCAAGAACGCTGTCACAAGTCTAGAGGGACCCTGAGGTCACATCAGCAACGGAAAGGAGTTCCATTAACCCAAATCAACTCGAGATGAGGCCCGATCTTCCTGCATTGACTCCAGAGCCATCCCCATTTCCCATAAAACACGACCAGTGGCTTGACTTCATTTAGGCAACTCCAGAGAATCCCTGAGAACACCGTCCCAAGTCTAGAGGAATACCAAGTTCAGCACAGCAACTCGACGAATGCTCCGTCTACCCACAATCGTCTGGAGATGAGAGATGATTCCCTGGAATAGACTCAAGACGTATGCCAACTTTACACATGCACCTCAAGAGGAGGCTTCTCGAAGCAATAGGTATGTGGGAAGGACCCTGAGGTTGCTGCCTCAATTGGAATATACACCGAGAAGCCCTGACTAGAAAGGAGGCAGGATTTCCTTATAGTGGCTTGAATACAGGCTCGTCTTTGATCTCACAAGATGAAGAAATGTCTGAATCCCCTTTGGAGACTCTAGGGAAAGCCCTAGGTCCCTGGCTCATTTCGAGAGAATGCATCACATCCCTTTGACACCTCGAGAGGCACGCGGAGTTCACTGCTTCAAAAGGTGACGATGCCTGACTCCTCTTGAACATTGATAGGAATCCCAATATCCCTGTGGCTATTGGAAAGGGACCCTGGGTCTCCTGCCTCACATCGAGAAGCGTCCCTTTTGCCCTGCCAAGCCTCGAAGAGATTCCTGAGGTGTCCCTCGTAACTAGACAGGAGTCCTGATGTCGCTGTACAAACACGAGTTTTGAAGGGCCATCCCCGCCGTAACTCGAGAATATACCCCAGGTCCCCGCCGCAAATGGAGAAAAACCATGAGACTTCCCCCACAAAGCGAGATGAGGCCCGATTCCCCTGCATTGCATGCAGAGCAACTTATGATCAGCATAAAACATGTAAGGAGCCTCGACTTGCTTGATGGATCTCGAGACAGTCCCCAAGAACACTCTCCACAGTCTACAGGGACTCTGAGGTCACCCGAGCAAGGAGACGGAGTTCCATGTACCCCAAATGAACTCGAGATGAGGACCAATTCCCCTGCATTGACTCCAGAGCTATCCCCATTCCCCATCAAACACGACCAGTGGCTTGACTTCCTTTAGGCAACTCCAGAGAATCCCCGAGAACACCGTCCCAAGTCTGGAGGAACACCAAGATCAGTACAGCAACTAGACGAATGCTCTGTGTACACAAAATCGTCTGGAGATGGGAGCTGATTCCCTTGTTAGACTCAAGACCTATGCCAACTTTACACATGCACCTCAAGAGGAGGCTTCTCGAAGCAATAGGTATGTGGGAAGGATCCTGAGGTTGCTGCCTCAAGTGGAATATACACCGAGAAGCCCTGACTCGAAAGGAGGCCGGATTTCCTTATAGTTGCTTGAATACAGGCTCGTCTTTGGTCTCACAAGATGAAGGGTGTCTGAATCCCCTTTAGAGACCCTAGAAAAGCGCTAGGTCCCCGCCTCATTTCTACGGAATGCCTCACATCCCTTTGACACCTGAGAGGGCATGCGGAGTTCATTGCTTTAAACTGTGACGAGGCCTGAGTCTTCTTGAACATTGATAGGAATCCCAAATCCCTGTGGCTACTGGAAAGGGACCCCTGGGTCTCCCCGCCTCACATCGAGAAGCGTCCCTTTTGCCCTGCCAAGCCTCGAAGAGATTCCAGAGGTGTCCTCGTAACTAGACAGGAGTCCTGACGTCGCCGAACAAACATGAGTTTTGAAGGGCCATCCCCGCTGTAACTCGAGAATATACCCCAGGTCCCCGCCGCAACTGGGAGAAAAACAATGAGACTTCCCCTCCAATCGAGATGAGGCCCGATTCCCCTGCATTGCATGCAGAGCAAAATCCGTATGATCCCCATCAAACTTGTAAGGAGCGTCGACTTGCTTGATGGATCTCGAGACAGCAGTCCCAAGAACACTCTCACAAGTCTAGAGGGACACCTGAGGTCACCCAGCAACGGTGAAGGAGTTTCCATGTATCCCAAATCAAACTCGAGAATGAGGCCCGATTCCCCTGCATTGACTCCAGAGCAAGCCGTTTTGTATTTTTTTTTGTTGTTTTTCCCCCATTCCCCATCAAACCACGACCAGTTGGCTTGACTTCCTTTAGGGCAACTCCCAGAGATTTCCCAGAGAACACACGTGCCCAGTCTGGGAGGAAACTGCCAAGATCAGTACAGCAACTAGACGAATGCTCTGTGTACACCAAATCGTCTGGAGATGGAGAGCTTGATTCTCCCTTGCTTAGACTCAACGACCTTGCAACTTTACACATGCACCTCAAGAGGAGGCTTCTCGAAGCAATAGGTATGTGGGAAGGTCCTGAGGTTGCTGCCTCATGTGGGAAATACACGAGAAGCCCTGACTCGAAAAGGAGGCGGATTTCCTTATAGTTGCTTGGGAATACAGGTCGTCTTTGGGTTCACAAGATGAAGGGTTGTCTGAATTCCCCTTTGGAGACCCTAGACGAAAGCGCTAGGTCCCGCCTCATTTTACGGACGGAATGCCTCACATCCCTTTGACACATTGAGAGGCACGCAGAGCTCACTGCATCAAAAGGGGATGATGCCGACTTTCCCCTTGAAAAAAAATTTTCAGGGATCCCAAACCCGTGGCTATTTGGGGAAAAGGAAAACCCGCGTTCTCGCCCCACCTCAGAAAAAGGGCCCTTTGGGGCCCCGTGAAGCCTCGAATAGATTTCCCGAAATTTCCCGCGTAAAAATTAAAAAGGAGTCCTGACGTCATTTGGGCCAAAACACGGTGTTGAAGGGCCATCCCCGCCGTAACTCGGAATTTTTACCCAGGTTTCCCCCCCGGGGGAAATTTGAGAAAAAATGAGACTTCCCCCTCAAAGGAGGATGAGACCCCAATCCATGCACTGCATGCAGAGCAAATTTCCCTGATCCCCCTCAAAAATTGTTTAAAGGGGCCCGATTGCTTTATTTATCACGACACAGGGCCCAAGAAAAATGTAAAAAGTTTGAGGGACCCTGGGGTCCCCCAGCAATGGGAAGGAGTTCCAAAGTACCCGATATCAACTCGAGATGAGGCCCCATTCCCCTTTCATTGACTCCCGGGGCCATCCCCGTTCCCCCTCAAACACGACCAGGGTTTTAAATTCCCTTTTAAACAAAATTCCCGGGGTTTTTCCCCAGAAAACATGCCAATTTTAGAGGAATTAAAAAAAGTTTAACAGAGCAATCGGGAAAAGGGAAAGCTCCGTTTAAAACCCAAAAATTTCCCCGAGATTTTGGGGGTGATTTCCCGGGTTAGACTCCAAACGTATGCCAACTTTCTATACGCCCCAAGAGGAGGCTTTTCCCCCAGCAAATTTGTTGTGATGGGGGGGACCCCGAGGGTTTCTTCCCCAAGTGGGAAAATTTCACCGAGAAGTTTTGACTTGAAAGTAGGCCCGGGTTTCCTTTTCAGGGCCTTGAAAACGGTCTTTTTTCATTCACATGGTTTAAGAAATGTCTGAAATCCCCTGGGAGTCCCTAGGAAAGCCATAGGTCCCCGACTCCTTTCGATGGGGAAAGCCCCACATGCCTTTTAACTCGAGAGGCACAAAGAGTTCCTTTCTTTAAAAAGGTGAAGATTCTGGGTCTTCGTGAAATTCACAGGAATCCCCCTATCCTGTGGCTACTGGAAAGGGACCCTGGGGCTGCCGCCTCACATGAGAAGGTCCCTTTCGCCCCCGCCCCAAACCTCCAAGGAATCCTCAGGGGGTCACTCGTAACTAGGGGGGGGAAAAGGGGGCCTGACGTCGTTGGGGCAAACACCCAGTGTTGGAAGGGCCAATTTTCCCCCCCTTTAAATCGGAAAAATTTCCCCCGGTCCCCGCTGCAAATTGAGGGAAAAAAACCCTGAAAAACTTCCCCCCAAAGGGGGGTGAGACCCCGAAAAAACCCTGCACTGCATGCAGAAGCAATCCCGTGATTCCCCCTGGGGAAAAAATGTATGGAAACCCCGATTGTTGGGGATCTCGAGACAATCTGCAAGAACACTTTATAGTAAGGGGCCCTGAGGTCACACCAGCATCGCGAAGGAACTCCCTGTACTCCAAATCAAAATTGGGATGAGGCCCCAAATTCCCCCGTTTTGACTCCAGAGCCATTTCCCGTTTTCCCTTCAACACGACCAGTTGGGGGGGAATTTTCCCCTTTTTGGGGAACTCCCCGAGTTTCCCCGGGGAAAAAAATTTCCTAAGTTGAGAGGGAAAAAACAAGGTTCCCGGGGAAAAGGAACTTTGAGGAATGCTCCCGGGACCACAAATTGCCCCCGGGTGAGAGTTTACCCCGCCTTAGATCAAAAAGGTTTTGGGTTTCTTTTAAAGCCCCCCAAGGGTGGTTTTTCTAAGCAGTTGGTGTGAGGGAGGGACCCCAAATTTGCTGCCCAAGTGGTTTTAACACCCGAGAAGCCCCGGGCTCAAAAGGGGTCCCGGGGCTCCTTGCCCTTGGGGTTGAATTTCAGGCCCCTTCTTTTATCTCACAGGTGAAGAAATGTTCTGAATCCCCCTGTGGGGGTACCTAGAGAAAGCCCCCAGGTCACCGATTCTTACTATGAAATTTCCTAAATGCTTTGACACCTTTGAGGGCACGCAGGTTCCCCTGGGTTTTTAAGGTTTACGATGAATGACTCCTCTTTTAAAAATTGGGCCCGGTACCCACCCAAAATTCCTTTTGTCTACTGGAAAGGGGGCCCCGGGTTTCCACCTCACCCCGAATTTGTCCCTTTGGCCCTTTCCAAGCATCGAAGGTTCCTAGGTGTCCCTCGTAATTTGACAAAGGGGGTTTCCCGACGGTTTTGGCAAACACGGGTTTTGAAGGGCCCATCCCCGCCCTTAAATAGAGAAAAATTTCCCCAAAGGGCCCCCCCGCAACTGGGGAAAAAAAACCCTGGATTGCCCCTCAAAGGGTTGAGGCCCGATTCCCCTGAAAAACATGCAGAAACAAAAACGTCATCCCCCTGAAACATGGGAAGGGGCCTAACCTTTCTTGGGTGGATTCGAGACAACGGCAAACACTGCACAAGTTTTAGAGGGCAATGGGGATCCAACCCGCCTCGCCCAAAGGGGGGTCCATGTTCCCCAAAAACAATCGAAAATGAGGGCCCCCATTTTCCCCCGCCTTGAAACCCTAAACCATCCCCCCTTTTCCCCCTCAAACTTTACCGTGGTTGACTTCCTTTTGGGGAAAATCCAGAGGTTCCCTGAGGAAAAAAATGCCCCAAATTTTCTTGAGGAAATTCCCAAATTCCCGCAGAGCAACTCGAGGGAAACCCCCGTTGTACCACAAATTGCCTCGAGAAAGAGGGCTGATTGCCTGGCTTAGATTCAAGGAAAGCCAAATTTTTACAAAACCCCCCTTTAAAAGAGTTTTTTTCTCAGCAGAGGGTTTTGGGGGGGGACCCCGAGTACGCTGCCTTTAAGTGGAATATTTACCGAGAAGTTTCCCGACTCGAAAAGGGGGCCGGGGGTTTTTTTGCAGTGGGTTGAATTTCAGGCTCATCCCTTTTATCTCCCCCCAAGGGGTGAAGGGATGGGTTTAAAACCCCTGTGGGGTTTCCCCCAGAGAAAGCCCCAGGTCCCCCCCTCCTTTGGGCGGAAAAGCCCCACATGGACTTTGACACTCGGGGCACGCAGAGGGTCACTGCTTTAAAAGGTGGAAAGTGCCTGACTCCTCTTTTAAAAATTGACAGGAATCCCGTTTCCCTGTGGGGGTAATGGAAAGGGCCCTGGTTTTCCCCCCTTCCCCCTCGGAAGCATCCCCTTTTCCCCTGCCCAAGGGCCCCGAAGACTTTTGAGGTGTGGGGCCTCGAACTGGGGCAGGAGTCCCGGGTCGCCCGAAAAAAACCCGAGGGTTTTTGAAGGGGCCCTCCCTGCCCTTAAATCGAGAAGGGACCCCAGGTCCCCCCCGTTTACTCGAGAAAAATCATGAGGGCTTTTTCCCCCCCAAGGGAAAAGGGTGAGGCCCGATTCCCCCGAAATGCATGTAGTTTTAAAACCGTGATCCCATTTAAAATGTTTAAAAGGGAAACCCCAAATGCTTGATGGAAATCGAAACAAACCCCGAAAACTGTCACCCAAATATAGAGGGGGGCCCTGACGTCACACCAGCATAGCGAAGAAGAATCCCTGTACCCAAAATTTAACCGAGATGAGGGCCGATTCCCCTGCCTTGACTTTTTAGGCCCTCCCCCCCTTCCCCCTTTAAAACACGCCAGTGGGTTGACTTCCTTTGGGCAACTCCCCGAGGTTCCCCGGGGGAAAAAAAAACGTGCAAAATCTGGAAATTAAAAACCAAGTGTAGCAGGGCAACTTGAGGAATGTTCCCTGGGGACCCCCAAAATTGCCTGGAGAGGGGAGCTGATTGCCTCCCTTTTGGGCTCGACGTATTTCCAACATTCCACATGCCCCCTCAAGAGGGGGATTTTCTCGCGGTTTGTTGTGAGGGGGGGGCCCGGGTTTGTTGCATCAAGTGGCATATACACCCAAAAAGCCCTGAGGGGAAAGGAGGTCGGGTTGCCTTGGCCCGTGGCTTGAATACAGGCTCTCTTTTTATATCAAAAGGTTTAAAGGATGTTGATACCTGTGGAGTCCCTAGGGGAAAAACCCCCAGGCTCCGGGCTTTCTTTCGATGGAATTTCCTCACATGCCCTTTTACTTTCCCCAAAGGGGGAGGCAGAGTTCATGCTTCAGAAGTTGAGTGTTGCCCCTTTTAACTTGACGGAAACCCAAATATCCCCCGTGGCTAAAGGAAAGGGACCCCTGGGTCTCCCCAAAATCACTTCAAGAGGGTGCAATTTTAATGGGGCCCAAACCCCGAAGCGTTCCCCGAGGTTTTCCCTTGTAAAAATTGGGCAGAAAATCTGTTTTGCTGGAAAAAAAAACACGGGGGTTTGAAGTGCGATCCCCGCCCCTCAAATCGGGGAAATTACCCCAAAGGGCACCCCCGGGAAAATCGAGAAAAACCCTTTAGATTTCCCCCCTCAAGGAGATGAGGGGCCCCATTCCCCGCAAGCATTTTAGAGCCAATTTCCCCTGATCCCCCTGATATGTTAAAGGGGCCTCGAAAAAGTTGATGGAACTCGGCAATCCGCAAGAAAAAACTTTCCAAAGTATAGGGGGCCCCGAGGTCACACCCCGCTCGTGAAAAAAGCCTTTAGTACCCAAAACAATGGAGATGAGGCCCAAATTCCCCCGCCTTGACTCCAGAGCCCTTCCCCCGTTCCCCTCAAAAAGACCTGGGCTTTGGGCTTTTCCCTTTGGGGAATCCAGAGGTTCCCCCGGGGAAAAACGTGCCAAGTTTGTTAAACCAAGTTCAGCGGGGCAAATCGAGGAATGCTCCGTGTCCCCTATTGCTCGAGTTTGGGGGCTGATTGCCTGGGCCCTTTGACTCCGGGCAATGCCAAATTTCTACAAGCCCCTCCAAGAGGAGGCTTTTTCTCAGCAGGAGGTGTGGAGAGGGGATAGTGGGTTTGCTGCCCTCAAGTGGGAATTTACAAGAAGCCCCACTCCAAAGGAGGAAAGGGGTTTCCCCTTTCAGTGGCTTTTAATACAGGCTTATCTTTATTTTCACATTGTGAAGGGATGTCTGAAAACCCCTGGGGGAGTCCCCAGAAAAGCCCCAGGTCCCCGACTCCTTTTTCCCTGGAATGACTCACCCTGCCTTTGACACCTTAGAGGGACGCAGGTTACGCTTCAAAAGATGATGTTTGACTATGTTTTGAACATTGACAGGTATTTCCCCAAAATACCCGTGGCTTTCTGGAAAGGGACCCCGGGGCTCCCCCCTACCTCGGGGAAAGTGTCCCTTTGGCCCCTGGAAAACCCTCGAAGAGGGTTTTTTGAGGGTTTTTCCCCCCCTTTAATTTGAACCCGGAGTCCTGACGTCGCGGGAAAAAAACACGAGTTTTGAAAGGGCCTTTCCCGCCTAACTCAGGAAAATTATAAAACCCCGGTCCCCGCCCCAAATCGGAAAAAAAAACCATTTACATTTCCCCCCCAAAGCGAGATTTAGGCCCGATTTCCCCTTTCAATGCATTGCGAGCAAAACCCGTGATCCCCATTTAAAACATGTCAGGAGCCTCAACTTGATTGATGGAAAATTTGAGACAATTGCAAGAAAACCCCTGTCCCTTTTTGAGAGGGAACCCCGAGGTCTTAAACCAGCATCACGTTTGGACACCCATGCCCCCCCCAAATTAAAATCGGGGATGAGGCCCCATTCCCCTTTCCCTTTACTAAAAGAACCATTCCCCCGGTCCCAATTTAAAAACGACAGTGGTTTTGACTTTCCCTTTTGGGAAATCCCCGGGAATTTTTTCCGAGAACAAAGTTCCCTTGGGCTAGAGAAATAACCAAGTTCATCAGAGCAATCGAGGAATGCTTGTGTCAACCCTTTTTTGGCCCCTAGATTAGAGCTGTTTTCCTGGATTAGGGGTCAAAGGTTTGCCAACGTTCCCCCAAGCCTCTCAAGAGGGGTTGTTCGCAGGGGTTTTTTTGGGGAGGGGGCCCTGAAATTTGCTGGGCCCCAAGTGGCATAACCCCGAGGGAAACCCCGACTCGAAAAAGGGGGACGGGTTTCATTGCATGGGGCCCGAATACCGGTCACTTTCATGTCACAAGGTGGAAAGGGATGTCCCGAATCCCTATGGAAATCCATAGAGAAAGCCCTAAAGGGCCCTGACTCCTTTCCCGGAATGCTCACATGCTGATCCTCAAAAAGGGGGCAGAGTTTCCCGTTCAAAAGGGGGTTTTGCCTGATTTTCCCCTTGAAACCCAAAGACGGTTCCCAATTCCCCGTGGCTTTCAGGAAAAGGGATCCTGGGGTTTCCGAATCAATTTTAGAGGCGTCACATTGGCATTGCCCAAGCCTGAAATGAAGGGTTCCCGGGTTTTCCCTCGTAAAATCGAAAAGGAGTCCTGATGTCGCTGGAGAAACACGGGGGTGAAGGGCGATCCCCGCCGTCATCGAGAAAATAACCCAAGTCCCCGCCCGCAAATGGGAAAAAAAAAAATATAGAAAATTCCCCCCAAACGAAAAAAGAGGCCCCATTCCCTGCAATGCATGTAGAGCAATCCCGTGATCCGATGAAAAAATGTCAGGGGCCCCCGCCTTGCTTTTGGATTTTCGAGACAATCCCCAATAAAAACCCGTCACAAGTAGAGAGGGAATTTCTTGAGGTCACACCGATTTACGAAGAAAATCCTTTTACCCAAAAACAAAATGAGATGAAACCCAATTCCCCTGCCTTGGGCCCACAGAGCCCCTCCCCCGTTCCCCCTCAAACAGCCAGTGGCCTTTTACTTCCTTTGGGGTAACTCCGAGGTTGCCCCCGGGAAAAAGTGCCAAGTTGATAAAATACCAACCCTTTAGCAGGGAACTCGAGGAATGGTCCATGGGACCCCCAAAAAGCCCGCAGTGAGAGTGAAATTTCCTGGCTTAGCTCCCAAAACGTATGCCCCCAAATTTCCCCAAGCCCCCCCAAAAGGAGGATTCTCTCAGTTGTAGGTGTGAGGGAGGGACGCTGTTTTTTGCGGGCTCCATTAGAATATTTAAACCCAGAAAAAACCCTGATCGAAAAGGGGGCCCCGGTTTCCTTGGGAGGGGGCTTGAATTTCAGGCTATCTCTAAACTTTACAAAAAAGAAGGGGTGTTGAATCCATGTGGAAATCCCCAGAGAAAGAACCCAGTTCCCCGACTCATTTCGGGAAAGGAAAGCCTCAATTCCTTTTTGGACCTGGAAAAAAGGTGCGCAGAGTTCACCGGGTTTTAAAAAAGGGTGACGAAGCCCGACCCCCTTGAAACAAATTTCCAGGAAAATCCCCCATATCCCCGTGGCTACCCGGAAAGGGACCCGTGGGCTCCCGTCACATCGAGGAAACGTTCCCTTTGGCCCTGCCAAGCGCGGGAAAAGTTTTGACATGTCCCCATAACCGACAGGGGGTCCCGCGTCGTGGACAAACACGAGTGTTGAAGGCCCTCCCCGCTTTTTAAATGGAATTTTTTACCCCCGGGGCTCTCCGCCAAATCGAGGAAAAACCATGAGAAAATTCCCCCCCCAAAACGAAAATTGAGGGCCCGATTCCCCTGAAATGCATGCGGGGGCAATCCCCTGATCCCAAAGAAAAAATGTTCGGAGCCTCAAATTGCTTGATGGGTTTCGAGACAAACCGCAAGAAAAACTGTCCAAAGTAAAGGGGACCCTGGGGGTCATACCCGCATGGTTTGGAGCCCTTGGGACCCCAAATCCTGAGATGGGGCCCGATTCCCCGCCTTGACTCAAGAGCCTGGTTTTTTCCCCCCCCCCCCTTTTAAAAAAACCAGTGGGTTTGACTTCTTTAGGGAAAATCCCGAAAATTTTTCCGAGAACAAAAGTTCCATTTTTCTTTGAGAAAAAAAAAAACGAAATTCTTTAGGAAACAACTCGACGAAAAGCTCCGTTTTACAAACCCTATTGCCTCTAGTGAGAGCTGATTGCCCGGTTTTGACTTCAAAAAAGTTTTTGCAAAAAAATTTCCCCAAAAACCCCTCAAAAAAGGAGGCCTTTTTCAGCAGGAGGTGTGAGGGAGGGACCCTGAGTTTGCGCTCAAGTGGCTATTACACCCAGAAACCCTGATCGGGAAAAGGGAAGCCGGGTTTCATTGCAGTGGCCCTTTAATTTCAGGCTCATCTTTCATGTCCAAGGTGAAGGGATTCGGGAAACACCCCTGGAGTCCTAGAGAAAGGGACTAGGCCCCCGGGTCCTTTCCCGGAAAAAAAGACTCCATGCTTTTAATCCCCAAGGGCAGGGAGATTTTATTGCTTTCCCAAAAATGACGATGGGCCTTTATTCCTCTTGAACAAATTTACAGGAAACCCAATATCCCCCTTTTCTCCCGGAAAGGGGTCCTGGGTCTGCCGAACTCAAATTTTAGAGGGTCCAAAATTTGGGTTTTTCCAAGCCTCGAAGAGATTCCCGAGGTGTCCCCCCTTTAAATCGCAGGAGTCCTGATGTTGCGGGGAGAAACACGGGGGGGGGTTTTAAAAGGGGGGGTTTCCCGCCATCATCGATAATTTTACCCCAAATCC
The DNA here is from genome assembly GCA_020976825.1 of Odocoileus hemionus. Lineage (NCBI taxonomy): Eukaryota > Metazoa > Chordata > Mammalia > Artiodactyla > Cervidae > Odocoileus > Odocoileus hemionus. The sequence continues at coordinate 41,689 of JAJLRB010001381.1, read as the reverse complement.
CCGTGCAACTCGAGAAAAACCTTTAGGAAATTCCCCCTCAAGCGAAATGAGGCCCGATTGCCTGCCCCTGCTGTGTTTCCCATGAAACTGTCAGGAGCCTCGGACTTGCTTTTATGGATCTCGGGGAAAACCACAATTAACCCCTGTCACAAAAAAGGGGGGGATGTGAGGTCACACCAAACATTTTTCGAAAAAAAACTCCATTTTAACCAAAAAACAACTCGAGATGAGGCCGTTCCCCTGCCTTGTTTCAGAGCCATCCCCCCTTCCCTTTTAAAAACCCAACCAAATGGCTTGACTTCCTTTGGGTAATCCAGAGGGTTTCCCCGGAAAAACGTGCCAAGTCTAATTAAACCAAAATTCAGCAAAAGCAATCGAGGATGCCCCCGTTTTAAACCCCCCTTGCTGAAAATGAGGGAATGTTGCCTGGGGTTAAAATGAAGGACGTTTGCCAAATTTTTCCCCAAACCCCTCAAGAGGGGATTTTTTTTTCCCGTTGTAGGTGTTTTGGGGGGGAGCGGGGTTTGCTTTTCTCAATTAAAATAAATTAAAACCCAGAAACCCCGACCCCGAAAGGAAAGGGTGGGGTTTTCCTTTTCAGTGGGTTTAAAAACAGGGGTCATCTTTTCCCTCTCACAAGGTGAAGGGGGTGTCTGAAATTTCCCCTGTGGATCCCCGAGAAAGAAACCAGGTCCCCGACTCCTTTCGAAGGAAAGCCTCACTTTTCCCTTTTGGGACCCCGAAAAGGTTGCAGAGTTCACTGTTCAAAAAATGACGATGCCTGCCCACTCTTTAACATTTTACGGAAAACCCGATATCCCTGTGGCTCCCGGAATGGGATCCTGTGTCTCCCGGAAAACACCCGAGAAAAGGGCCGGTTTTGGCCCCTGCCCCAAACCGCGAAGAGATTCCTGACGTGTCCCTCGTAATCGACAGGAGTCCTGGGGCGTCGCTGGGAACAAACACGAGTTTTGAAGGGGCCTCCATGCTGTAATGAGAATTTACCCCAGGTCCCCCCCGCAACTCGAGAAAAAAATGAGGGCTTCGCCCTTTAAAATGAGATGAAGCCCGATTCCCCCGCATGCTCGCGGGGGAATTTCCCTGATCCCCCTGGAAAAAATGGGAAAGGGGCCTGATTGCTTGATGGATTCGAGACAATTTCCCCAAGAACACTGTGCAAAAAAAAGAGGGGCTTGAGGGCACACCAAAATCGCGAAGGTTCCATGCACCCCAAAAACCAAACGAGATGAAGGGCCCCCTTCCCCTGCCTTAACCCCTTGAGCCATCCCTGTTCCCCATCAAAAAGGGCTAGGGCTTAACTTCATTTCGGAAACTCCCGAGGTTTCCCCAGAAGAACGTGCCTTGTCTAGAGGAAAAACCAAAATTCAGAGAGCAACTCGGGAATGCTTTTTGACCCCCAAATTTCCCGAGATGAGAGCGGGTTTCCTGGGTTTGATCAATTTCATATGCAACTTTCTACAACCCTCAAGAGGAGGTTCTCTCAGCGGTGGTTTTTGAGAGAGGGATTTGTGATGTTTCTGCCCCCCAAGTTTGGGAAAATAAAGGAAAAACCCTATTCCAAAAGGAGGACGGGTTTTTCCCTTTCAGTGGCTTGAATACAGGCTTTTCTTTATTCACATTTTGAAGGGATGTTTTGAATCCCCTGTGGAGTCCCCAGGAAAAAACCCCAGGTCCCCCCACTCCTTTTAAAGGGAAAGACTTTAATCCTTTTGGGCCCCTTTTTAGAGGCCCCGGCCCGGGCCCTGTTCCAAAAGGGTGGGGTGATTCCCGACCCCTGTTGAACATTGACAGGTATCCCCAATTATCCCCTGGGCTACAGGAAAGGGGACCTGGGTTTTCCGGGCCCCCCCTCGAGAAGGTCCCCATGGCCCACCCTAGCCTCCCAAGAGATTCCCCGAGGTGGGCCCCCGTTACTAGACAGGAAAAACCTGCGTTGCTGGAAAAAAACAAGGTTGAAGGGCCCTCCCCCCCCTTTAAATCGAGATATACCCCAGGTCACCGCCGGCCAAAACCCCTGGAAAAACCTGGAAATTCCCCCTCAAAAGTGGTTTAAGGCCTTGGCCCCTGCACTGGCCCTGTAGAGCAATCCCCTGATCCCATGAAACCCGTAAGGGGCCGTCGGGCATGGGTTGTTGGGGCCTCGAGACCTTTTGGAATAAAAACAGGTCCCCAAAAGGGAATTTGAGGGACACTGGGGTCACCCCCTTCGCGGGAAAGGGGGGTTTCATTTTACCCCAAACAACTGGAGATGAGTCCGATTTCCCGCTTTGTCTCCGAGCAAACCGGGGGTTCCCCCTCAAACACGGGCCAGTGGTTTGACTTCCCTTTTGGCAAAAATAGAAAATTCCCCCCAGGAAAAAAGTGCCAAGTCTAGGGAAAAACCAAATTTAGCGAGCAATCGAGGAATGCTCCGGTACCCAAATTGCCCGAGTGAGAGTGATTGGGCCCGGTTAGACCCCAAGAGTTTTGCCCAAACCCTTTTCCCCAACCGTCAAGAGGAGGCTTCTTCCCCCAGCAGGGGGTGTGAGGGAAAAAGGGGCCCTGAGTTTTTTGCCCAAGTGGGAATTTTACAACCGAGAAAAAAAAATGACTCGAAAGGAGGACGGGTTTTCCCTTTCCCGGGGGCTTTTAATACAGGCTCATCTTTCATCTCACAAGGTGAAGCGATGTTGAATCCCCTGGGTTTAGTCCCCAGAGAAAAGCCCCGGGCGCCGACTCCTTTTACGGAATGCCTCCATCCTTTCCCCACGGGGGAGGCTCCCAGGGGTTGAATGCATCAAAAGGTGGGGGAAAGCCTGAGTCCTCTTGGAAAAATTAAGGAATCCCCCTTTTCCCTGTGGGCCCACTTTGGAAAAGGGGGACCCCCGGGTCTTCCCTGGGCTACCTTTGAGAAGGGGTTCCCCCTTTTTTTCCCCGGAAAAACCCCGAAGGGGATTTCCCGAGTGGGCCCTCTGAAATGCAGGAGTCCAAAAGTTGCTGGAAAAAACGAGTGTTGAAGGGCCCTCGACGCCGTAACTCGAGAATATACCCCAGGTTCCCCGAAACTGGGAAAAACCATGAAAAACTTTCCCCCCTCAAAGGAAAATGAGGTCCGATTCCCCTGCACTGCAGGGAGAGCAAAACCCGGGCATTTCCATGAAAAAAAGTAAGGGGGGCCTTGACTTGCTTGATTTGGGTTCCTCCCCAGGAACCCCCAATTTTCCCCGGGGAAAAAAACAATGTCACAAAAAATTTGAGGGGAAAACTGAGGTCACCCCAAAACAGCGAAGGGGCTTCCTGTACTCCAATAAAACAAACGGGGGGATTTAGGTTTTTCCCCTGCCTTTACACCATTCCCTCCCCCATTCCCCATGGAAACATTTTCCCGTGGCTTTGACCCTTCCCTTTTAGGCCAAAACCCCAGGTTTTTTTGGGAAAAGGCTAGAAAAGTGCCCTTGTTAGGGAAAAACCCAAGTTCAGCAGGGGCAAAATCGAGGATTTTGTTCCACTGTACCACTAAAATTGGCCCCGAGGAAAGGAGCTGATTGTTGGCTTAAGGACTCAAGATTTAAAGACAATTTTTTCACAAAAAATTTAAGGGGAAAGGGGGTTTTCTCATCAGTAGGTGTGAGGGAGGGGACCCCGAGTTTGCTGCCTTTTAATTGGGATATTCCAAGGGGGTCCCGACTAAAGGAAAGGGCCCGGGTTTTCCTTTGCAGTGGCTTTGAAAAACAGGCCTTTATCTTTTTTCGCCCCTTGGGGTTTGGGGGTCTGAATCCCCTGGGAGTCCCTAGAGAAGTTTTTTCCAAAGGTCCCACAGGAATCCTTTTTTGGAAGCCAATGCCCCCAAAAGATTTAAACCTCGGGAGGGCACCCCCAGGAGCTTTCCGCTTCAAAAAGGGGACAGTGTTGGGTTCCCCTTGAAAGTTTTACAGGGAAACGCTGGGGTCCCCGGGCACGGAAAGTTCCCTTGGGTTTTCCCCCCCCACTACCCCGAGAAAAAAGGGCCCCTTTTTTCCCGCCAAAAAACCTTCCGAAGATTTTGAAGGTTTTTCCCTTGGAACTTGGCAGGAAATCCTGACGTCGCCCCAAAAAAACACGAGGGTTTGAAGGACCAAAACCCCCGTTTTTAAAACCCGGGAAAAAAAGATTTTGGCGCCCTTTTTTTGCAACTCCCCAGGGGAAAAAACCTTTATATTCCTACTTTAAAAAGCGAGAAAGTGGGCCCCCGGGTTTTTCCTGGCCCTGCATGCAACCAAATTTCCCTGATCCCCAAAGAAATATTTCAGGGGGCCTTTGGGCTTCCTTGATGGATCTGAGACAATCCGCCCCAAAAAACTCTTTGGGGCCCCGAAGTTGGAAGGGGGAAAAACCTTTTTAAGGGTCCCCAACCAAAAAAAGCAAACGGGGAAGGGGGCCCCCTTTTACCCCCCAATTCAACTTTGAGATGTGGCTCGCCCCTTTCCCCCGTTGACCCCCAAACCCATTCCCCGGGGGTTTCCCCCCCCAAAAAACATGAAAAGTTTGGGATGACCCCATTTTTGGCAGGGTCCAGAAAGGTTTCGAGAAAAACCCCTGGGCCAAAATTTTGGATATATACTAAGTTGGGGCAGAAAAAAGCGAGGAATTTTTTCTCCCTGTACCCTAAATTGGGCCTTTGAGATGAGAGTTGTTGCATGGCTTTGGATCAAGACGAAAGCCCAATTTCCCCAAGCTCCCCAAGGGAGGATTCTTTTTCAGCCCCTTTTTGGGTGGAGGGGGGGGCCCCCGACTTTTCGCCCTCAAGTGGAATGTACTCCCGGGGGAAACCCCGGGCTTTGAAAAGGGAGGCAAAGGGTTTTCCTTCCCGTGGCTTGGGAAACAGGCTTATCTTTTCTTTTTCCAAGGGGAAGGGATTTTCTAAAACCCCGTGGGTCCCGGGGAGAAAGGCCCTGGTCCCGAACCCCCTTTTCACGGGAATGCCTCAAAATGCCTTTGTCACCTCGAGAGGGGGAAAACCGGGGTTAAATGATTCATTAAAAAAGGTTGGGACGATATGGGTCCCCTTGGGGCATTTGACGGAATCGCCCCCATCCCTTTTGCCCCACTGGGAAAGGGGAAATGGGTCTCCCCGTTTCACCAGGGAGAAAACATTCCCCTTAACCCCCCAAGGGCCCCGGAAGTGATTTTTCCCAAGGGGTCCCCCGTAACTAGAAAAGGTTTGTCTGAAATTGCCTGGAAGGGGCAAAACCCAGTGTTGGGAAAGGGCCAATTGGGCCCCCCCGTTTAAAACCCAAGTTATAAACCCCAAAAATCCCCGGTAGGGCAACTACGAGGGAAAAAACCATGAGAAATTCCCCCACTTTAAAACGAGATGAGGCGGATTTCCCTACAATTGGGAATTTTCAGAGGAAATCCCCTGGGGTCCCAAAGGAATATGTAAAGGGGGACCCGACTTGCTAGGGTGGGGAAATTTTTGGGAAAAATTACGAAGGAAAATTTCTTCAAAAAGGGAAAAGAGGGAAAACCTGGGGTCAAATTCAAGCCAAGCGAAAGGAAGCTCCATGTACCCAAATTAATTTGGATGGGGGCCAGATTGGCCCTTTCCTTGACTCTAGAGCCCAAACCCCCGTTTCCCCTCCAAAAAAACTACCAAAATGGCCCTTTACTTCCTTTTGGGTTTTCCCAGAAAATTTTTTCCCCAATACAACGTTTCCCAAATTAAAAGGGAATACAAGTTCCCGCAGAGGAACTGAGGAATTCCGTGTTCCCCAAAAATTTCCCGGAGTGGAGTGAAATTGCCCGGCTTTTTACTTCAAGACCCTATGCCAAATTTTCCACAAGCCCCTTTAAGAGGAGGCTTTTCAGCAGTACGTGTGTGGGAGGGACCCTGGTTTTGCTCCCCTTTTGTGGAAAAATACACCCAAGAAAGCCCAAATCGACAGGGGGGCGGGTTTTCCCTTTCCCGTGGCCCTTTTGGGCAGGTCTCTTTTTATTCTGCAAGGTGAAGGGATGGGCTTTCATACCCCGTGGGGTTCCTTTGGAAAGGCCCCTGGTCCGACTTTCCTTTCGAGTTTAAAGCCTCCCCAATTTTCCCCCTGGCACTTTGGGAGGCACCCAGCGTCATTTCTTCTAAAGGGGACGGTTTTCCTGCAAGGGTTTTTACTTTTTACAGGAATCCCCGTATCAAAGTGGCTACTTAAAAAACGGCCCCGGGGGTTTTCCCGGGCCCCACCAAACCGGAGGTCCCCTTTTAGCCATACCCAAGCCTCCAAAAAGGAAATTTTTTTCCCGAAAAGGTTTCCTTTTATAAACTTCGACAAGAGTCCCGACGTCGTGGGGAACAAAAAGAGGGTTTGGGGGGCCCTGGGCCCCCCCTTTTCTTTGAGAAAAGTTTCCCCCGGTTCCCCTCACAATTTGAGGGAAAACCGGGGATTTCCCCCCCCAAAAGGGGGGATGGGGAACGTTCCCCCCCCCACGGATGCAGAGCAATTCCCTGATTTCCCCCGAAAACATGTCAGGAGCCCTTTGCTTGTTTGATGGAGCCTTTGAAAAAACAATACGCAAGAACACTTCAAAGTAGAGAGGGACCCTGGGGGGGTCCCCCAGCATCAAAAGTATCTCCATGTACCCAAATCAATGAGATGAGGTTTTTCTTTCCCCGCATTGACAACAGGGCCATCCCCCCTACCCCAAACAAACCCCGACCAAATGGCGGGGTTTCCCCTTTTGGCAAAATCCAAACCCGGGGCCCGAGATTTCACGTGCCAAAAAATTAAAAGGGGGAAAACCAAAAATTATAGAGCAACTCGAGGAATGTAGGGTACCCCCAAAATTTTCCTAAAGATGGGGAGTGATTGCCCGGCGTAGATTTAAAACGTAGGAAGTTTCCAAAAGCCCCTTTTAAGGGGGGGAGTTCTCTTTAGGGGGTTTTGGGGGGGAGGGGGGGACGCTGTGTTTGGTGGTCAATTAGGGAAAATTAAAACGAGAAAACCCCGGGCCGAAAGGTAGCCGGGTTTTCCCTTGCAGTGGCGGGAATTTCAGGGGTCATCTTTCATCTCACAAGGTGAAGGGGTGTCTGAAAATCCATGTGGAGTCCCTAGAGAAAGCCTAGGGCCCCGACTAATTTTTAAGAATGCCCTCACATTCATTTGGGCACTTTTTAGAGGGAGCAGAGGTTTATTGCTTTAAAAGGTGACCCGGGCCCGAACCCCTTGAACATTGGGCAGGAATCCCCAAAATCCCCGCGCCCCCCTGGGAAAAAGGGGCCCTAGGTCTCTCGCCTCACCCGGAGAAGCGGGCCCCTTTTGGGCCCCGACAAGGGCCCGAAAAGATTCCCGTGGGGGTTCCTCATTACTAGGGCTGGAGTCCGGGTGTCATGGGAAAAACTTTTTGGAGAAATCAAAAAAAATTTTTGGGGCCCTCCCCCCCGTTTAAATCCCAGAATATCACCAAAGTACTGGCCGCTCTCGAGAAAAACCCTGAGAATTCCCCCAATTAAAAAGGATGAGGCACGATTAACCCGGCCCCTGCATGCCAGAGCAAACCCGGATCCCCATGAAACATGTAAGGATTTCCCTTTTCTTGCTTGATGGGTCCCCGAGAAATTAATGCAAAAAAACCCCTGTCACAAAATATAGCGGACCCCGAGGTCACACCCGCATCGGTTAAAGGGGCTGCATGTACCCCAAGTCAACTCGGATTTAGGCCCCCGATTCCCCCCCCTTTTCTCCCGAAACCATCCCCCCTTCCCAAACCCAAACACGACCAAATGGCTTTGGGCCCTTTAGGGAAATTTTCCAGAGGTTTCTTCCGGGGGAAAAAACGTGCCCAAACCTAGAGGGAAAACCAATTTTAAACAGAGGAACCGAAAATTATGGCTCCTTGTACCCCCCTTGTTTGGAGAGGAAATTTTTGTCTGGGCTTGACTCAAGAGTATTTTCCCAAATTTCCCCAGCCCCCCAAGAGCCGGTTTTTCTCCCCAGTAGGGTTTAGAGGGAGGGAACCCCGGTTTGCGCCTCAAGTGGAATATTCACGAAAAGTCCTGGGTCGGGAAAAGGGGCAGGGGGGTTTTCTTGCAGTGGCTTTAATTCGGCTCATCTTTATCTCACAAAGGTTTAAGGGGAATCTGAATCCCTGTGGAGAACCCCAGAGAAAGGCCCCAAGGCCCCGAACCTTTCCCTTTTGACGGAATGCCTCACATGCCCTTTTACACCCTTTGAGAGCACGCAGGGGTTTCACTGCTTCCCAAAAAGGGGAAGATTCCTGACTTCCCCTTGAAATTTTAACAGGAATCCCAATTTCCCATTGGGGGACTTTTAAAAGGGGAACCCGGGGGGTTTCCCCCCTCACCCCGAGGAAGCCCCTTTTGGGGGTTCCAAGCCTCGAAAAAAGATTTTTCCCGAGTTGGGCCCCCGTTACAAGACAGATTCCTGACGTCGCTGGGGCAAACACGAGTGTTGAAGGGCCATCCCGCCCCCTTAAATCGAGAATTTTACCCCGGGGCACCGCCCGTAACTCTTTAAAATCCGTTGAGGGTTTTCCCCCTCAAAGAGAGATGGGCCTAAAGCCCCTACATGCATGTTGACAATCCCGTTTTTCCCCCTGAAACCCTGTAAGGAGACTCGAATTGTAGATGGATCTCGAAAAATTACGCAAGAAATCTGTCAAAAAATATTAGAGGGACCCTGACATCACCAGCTTGCGAAGGAGCTCCTGTACCCCAAATCAAAATCGGATTTATGCCCGATTCCCCGCCTTGACTTTAGGGGCAATCCCCCCTTTCCCATCAAAAACTACCCGTGGCTTGACTTCCTTTTTGGCTTCACAGAGAAAAAAACCCCAAAGGAATTAAAACGTGCCAAAATCTTTTGGGAAAACCAAGTTCAGCAGAGGGAAATCGGGAAAAAGGAAATGCTCCGTGTTCCCCCAAATTTTCCCGGAGATTGAGACTGATTGCCGGCTTTGATCAAAAGGTATGCCAATATACCAAAGCCCGTCTAGAGGAGGCTTTTCAGCAGTACGTGTGGGGAGGGACCCTGAGTTTGCTGCCTATGTGGTTTACCCCCAAAAAGCCCCAAACTCGGGCAGGAAAAAGGGGGGTTTCCTGCAGTGGCTTGAAGACAGGCTCATCTTTTTATTGAAAAGGTGAAGGGAGGGGCTGATCCCCCGTGGAGTCCCTAGTGAAGCCCTAGGTACAGACTCCTTTCGACCCTTTAAAGGCCCCCATTCCTCTTGGGCACTTCGAGGGGGCACCCCGCGTCACTGCTTTAAAAGGTTTACGGTGCCTGGGCAAGTTTTTGAAACATTGACGGAATTTTCCCGTATCAAAAAGGGTACTAGAAACGGCCCCCGGGGGCTCCCCCCTAAAATTTTCCCGAAGTGTCCCCCTTTTGCCATGCCCAAACCTCTAAGGATTTCCCGAGGTGTCCATATAAATTTGACAAGAGTCCTGAGTCGAGTTGAACAAACAGAGGGTTTTTAAGGGCCATGCCCGCCATAATCGAGAAAAGTACCCCCGGTTCCCCTGGGAAATCGAGAAAAAAAAAAAGAGACCCTTCCCCCCCCCAAGCGAGATGGGGCCCGTTCCCCTGCAATGCATGGGGAAGGGGAATTCCGTGATCCCCATGAAAATGTCCCGGAGCCTCGCTTTTTTGATGGAGCTGAGGACAATACGCAAAAAAACAATGTACAAGTAGAGAGGGGGCCCTGAGGTCACCCAAACCCACAAAATATCTCCCCGTTTCCCAAATAACCCCGAGAATGAAAGGGCCGCTTCCCTGATTGACAAAAGAGCCCCTTTCCCCCAATACCCATCCCAAAACGGGACCCGTGGGTGATTTTCCCTTTTAAAAGGGAACTCCACCCGGTTCCCCGAGATCAACGTGCCAAATCTTGGTAATACCAAAAAATTCATAAAAGGGAACCGAGGGGAAAGCTCAGGGTACCCAAATTGCCCCAAGATGGAGGATTGCCTGGCGTTTGAATTTAAAAAGGGAGGCCAAGTTTCCACAAGCCCCCAAGAGGAGGTTCTCTCAGTTGTTTGGTGGGTGGGAGGACGCTTTTGTTTGGTTTTGGGGCCCAAATTTGAATAAAACTCCGAGAAGCCCCCCTTTACTCGAAAGGAAGCCGGGTTTTTCCCTTTCAGTGGTTGAATTTCAGGCTCATCTTTTAAACTCAAAAAGGTGAAGGGAGTTGAAAACCATGTGGAGTTTCCCCCAGAGAAAGACCCCCAGGTCCCCCACTAATTTTTGAAGGAAAAGTCACATTCATTTGACCTTTGAGAGGGACGCAGAGTTCATTGCTTTAAAAAGGTTTACGAAAGCCGGGCTCCCCCTTGAACATTGAAAGGGGAATTTCCCCAAAATCCCCGCGCCTAATGGGGGAAAAGGGCCCCCGGTCTTTCCCTCACCTCGGGGGAAAAGCGTCCCTTTTTCCCTGGGGAAGCCCCGAAGGAAGATTCCTGTGGGGTTCTCAAATTTCTAGATGGCGTCCTGAATTTTACTGGGGAAAAAAAGGAGGGTATTGAAGGGCCCCTTTTCCCACGTAACTCGAGAATATACCCACGTACTTGGGGGCTTTCTCGAGAAAAACCAAAGAGAATTTTCCCCCCCAAAGAGAGATGAGGCACGATTTAAACCCGCACTGCCCTTGGGAGAGCAATCCCCTGATCCCCCTGAAAATGTAAGGGGGCCCTTTACTTGCTTTGATGGATTCGAGAAATTTTGCAAGAACACTGTCACAAGTAAAAGAGGGCCCTTTAGGTCACCCAGGAAACGGTAAAAGGGCTGCATGTAACCCCCAAATCAATTTGAGATGAGGCCCCATTCCCCTCCCCTTTTCTCCAAAAAGCCATCCCCCGTTCCCCACAAACAAAGGGGCCAGTGGCTTGACATCCTTTTTGGGGTTTCCCAAAAGGTTCTCCCAGAAAACGTTTCCAAGTCTTTGGGGAATTTCCCAAATTCATCAGAGGAACTCGAGTTAGCTCCCTTTTCCCCCAAATTGTTGGCAAAATGAGAGGGGTGATTGCCTTACTTGAAACAAGGGCGTTTTTGCCAAAAATTTCCACGAGGCCCCCCAAGAGCAGGCTTTCTTCAAACAGTAGGTGAGAGGGAAAGGGACCCTGGGGTTTTTTGCCCCCAAATGGAATTTCACCCCAAAGTCCTGGGTGGAAAAAAGGCAGGGTTTACTTGGGGTGGCTTGAATCAGGGTCAACTTTCATTTTCACAAAGGGGAAAGGGGAAATCTGAAAACCCCTTTTGGGGACCCCAAAAAGAAAGCCCTTAAAAGGGCCCCGAAATCCTTTCGAGGGAAAGCCCCACTTTCCTTTTAACCTGAAAAGGCACGCAGAGTTCCTGGTTCAAAAAAGGGGAAAGTTCCTGGGCTCCTCTTGAATATTGGGGCAGGGAAACCCCAAAATCCCATTGGGGGAATGGAAAAGGGAAAACCCGGGTCTCCCGCTCACCTCGAAAAAACGCCCTTTTTGGCCTTCCAAGCCCCCGAAGAGATTTTTGGTTGTCCCTTTGTTACAAAAAACAGATTCCTTTACGTCGTGGACAAACCCGAGTTTGAAAAGGGCCATCCCCGCCCCTAAATTGAGAATATACCCCAAAAGGGACCGTAACTCGTTTTAAAATCCGGTTTGGGCTTCCCAACCCCAAAAAAGAGATGAGGCCAATGCCCTGCAGCCCCATGAAAAGCAATCCCCTGGAAAACCCCAAAGAAACATGTAAAGGGGGATCGGGGCTTGCTGGGTGGGGTCCGGAAAAATTACCAAAAAAAAAGGGCAAAAATTTAGAGGGACCCCGGGCATCCACCAAACATCCGCGAAGGAGCTCCCGTAAACCCCAAAACCCAAATCGAGATTTATGCCCGATTCCCCCCGCCTTGCTTTTAGGGGCCATCCCCGTTCCCATAAAAACCCCCAAAAAAAGGCTTGACTTCCTTTTAGGGCTACTCCAGAGATTCCGGAATAAAAGGGCCCAAATCTAGAGAAAAAAAAAAAGTTCAGCAGAGGAAAATCGGGGGAACTGAAGGGGACGCCCCAAAATTTCCTGGGGATGAGAGCTGATTTTACCTTTGGGTTTGATCGGATTTTGCCAAAAATCCCCCAAGCCCCTCAAAAAGGAGGCTTTTTCTCGCAAATACTTTTGGGGGGAGGGGACCCCGAGTTTGCTGCTCATGTGGCAAAATACACCAAGAAGCCCAAAAACCCACAGGAGGCCGGGTTTCCCCGGGAGTGGCTTGAAAAATCGGTCATCTTTCCCTTGACAAGGTGAAGGGAGGGCTGCCAAAAACCCTTTGGGGGTCCCCCGAGAAAACCCTAGGTCCACGTTTCCCTTTTGACGTAATGCCCCAAAATTCCTTGGGCACTTGAGAAAGGGACACAGCGCTCACTGCTTCAAAAGGTTTACGGGGCCTTGACAAGGCTTGAACATTGACAGGGGAAATTTCCCTAGACAAAGTGGGGTACTAGAAACGGGCCCCCCCCGGGGGCTCCCCCCTAAAAAACCAAAAAAGTGTCCCTTTAGCCCCTGCCAAAAGCCTCTAAAAGATTCCTGAGGTGTTTCCCCCATAAATCGACAAGAGTTCCCGACTCGTGAAAAACACGAAAAGGGGTTTTAAAGGGGCCATGCCCGCCAAAACCCCGAGAATGTACCCGGTCCCCGGGCGCAACTCGAGAAAAAAAAAATTTAGATTCCCCCCCAAGCGAGTTTTGGGGCCCCATTCCCCCGCAATGCATGCAGGGGCAAATTTCCCTGATCCCAAAGAAACCCTTTCAAGGGGCCCCGAAATTGTTTGTTTGGGCCAGGGGGAAAAAGCAAGAACACTGTCACAAGTTAGGGGAGGGACCTGGAGGCCACACCAAACATCCAAAGTTATCTCCCCTGTTAAACCCAAAAACAACTCGAGTTTTAGGCCGCTTCCCCGGGTTGAAAAGAAGATAAAACCCCCCTAAACCCCCCAAACTAAGAACAGTGGCGTGATTCCTTTAGGCAACTCCAACCCGGGTTCCCGAGATCAAAGATGCCAAAAATTTTGAGTTAAAATTCCAAGTTCATCAGAGCAAATCGAGGAATGTCAGGGTTTCCCCAAATTGCCCCAAGATGAGAGCTGAATTTCCCCGGGGTAGGGCCAAAACGGGGGCCCAATTTTTCCCAAGCCCTTCAAGAGGAGGATTCTCTCAGTTGTTTTGGGTGAGGGGGGGGCTTGGGGTTTGGGTGTGTCAATTAGAAAATTTCACCGGAAACCTGATCGAAAGGGGAAACCGGGTTTCCTTGGGAAATGGGCTTGAAACAGGTATTTTCATCTCACAAAGGGGGAAGGGAAAGTTTGAATCCAAATTTTGGAGTCCCCAGAGAAAGGGCCCAGGTTCCCCGATAATTTTGAAGGAAATGCCTCCATTCATTGGAAAACCTTTTAGAGGTAGCAGAAGGTAATTTCTTTAAAAGGTGACGATGCCTGGGCTCCTCTTGAACATTTGACAGGAAACCCAAAATTCCTGGCCATGGGAAAAGGGGCCCCCGGGTTCTCGCCCCACCCCCCGAAACGTCCTTTTGGCCCCGAAAAGCCCTCGAAGAGATTCCTGTGGTGTTCCTCAATTACTAGACTGGGTCCCGTTTTCATGGAAAAAACCGGGTGTTGAAAAGGGATTTTCTGCCCTAACTCGGGGAATATACACCAGGTATTGGGCGCTACTCAAGAAAATTTCCCTGAGAATTCCCCTAAAAAGAGATGGGGACGAATTTTAAACCGCCCCTGCATGCAGAGCAAAACCCCTGATCCCCTGAAACATTGGGGAAAGGGCCTTTGACTTGCTTGATTTATCTGAGGGGTTATCAAGAACCCCTGTCAAAATTAGACGGACCCCGAGGGCACACCGCATCGGTTTAAGGGGGGCTGATGTACCCCAAAATAACTTTGAGAATGAGGGCGATTCCCCTCCCTTTTTCTCCCAAAAGCCAAACCCCCGTTCCCCAAACCCAAAAAGACCCCGTGGCTTTACATCCTTTTTTGGCCCTTTTCCCGAGGTTTTTCCGGGGGAAAAAAGTGCCCCAAATCTTGAGGAATTCCCAAATTTAGCAGAGGAAATCGGTTTTGTCCTTTACCCCAAATTGTTTTTGGGGATGAGAAACTGATTGCCCCGGGCTTAGATTTAAGGTATGCCAAACCTTTTCCCCGAAAACCCTTTTTAAAAGCAGGGGTTTTCAGCAGTAGGGAGAGGGGGGAACCCCGAGTTTTCTTTCCTCAAGTGGAATATAAAACCGAAAACCTGACTCGGAAAAACAAAGGGAGGGTTTACTTGCAGTGGGTTGAATAAAGGCTCATTCTTTTTATCTTTCCCAAGGTGAGAAGGGTGTCTGAAACCCTGTGGAGAACCCCAGAGAAAGCCCCCAAGGCCCGGTTTGTTTGGGCCGGGAAAGGGGTCACATGCCTTTGAAACCGAGAAATCAGCGAGTTCCCCTGCTTCAAAAGGTGATGATTCCTGTTTCCCCTTGAATATTGACGGAAAATCCCAAAATTTCCCAAATTTGGGTTTTGGGAAAAGGGAAAATGGGCCCCCGGGGTCCACCTTTCGTGAAAAGGGCCCTTTTGGGCCCTGCCCAAGCCCCGAAAAAGAATTTTTGAGGGTTGGGCCCCCGTTTTCAAGACAGTTTCCCGAAAGTTTGCTTTGGGAAAAACAAAGTGGTTTAAGGGTCATCCCCCCCGCCCAAAAACGGAAAAATTTAAACCAATGAGACCTTTTTCCTCCAAGCGAGATGAGGGGGCCCCATTTTCCCTGCATTGGATGCAGGATCCCCTCATCCCCCTGAAACATTTTAAGGAGCCTTTGAAATTTTCTTGTTGGGATCTCGAGACATTACCCCAAAAAACAATGTCAAAATATAGGGGGGCCCTGAGGTCACCACCTGCATCGCGAAGGGGGCACCAGGTACCCAAATCAAATCGAGATGAAGCCTGATTCATCTGCCTTGACTCCAAAAAGCCATCGCCCCTTCCCCATCCTACATGACCAGTGGCTTTACTTCTTTTTGGCAAACCCCCCAGAGGTTTCCGGGGGAACAAGTTTCAAAAGTTTTAAAAGGGTATCAAATTCCCGCAGAGCAACTCGAGGAAAAAGCTACGTTGGGGCCAAAATTTCCTAAGATGGAGCTGAAAGGGCCCGGATTAAAATCAAAACCCTATGCCAAAATTTCCACAAGCCCCTAAAGGGGGAGGCTTCTTTCGCAGTTGGTGTCAGGAGGCACCCCGAATTTTATGCATCAAATGAATTAACCCAAAAAGCCCTGACCGAAAGGAGCCCCGGGGTTTTCCCTTTCAGTGGCTTGAAAAACAGGTTCATTTTTCATCTCCCTGGTGAAGGAATTTTTGAAAACCCCTTTTGGATTTTTCCCCAGAGAAAGCCCTAAGTCCCGACTGCTTTAAAAGGAAAAAGGGGTCACAGGCCTTTTTAAAACCCCGGAGGCACGCCCGAGTTACTGCCCTTTAAAAAAATGGCCCATGCCTGAATTCTCTTGAAAAATTTCCAGGTTTTAATATCCCCGTGGGTACTGGAAAAGGGAAATGGGTCTCCCGTTCAAACTCGAGAAAGGGCCCTTTTGGGTTTTCCAAGCTCGAAAGGATTTGGGGGGGGTCCCTGGTTTCCCCGATAGGAGTCCTGAAGTGCAGGACAAACACGAGTTTTGAAGGGTCATCCCCGTCGTAAGTTGGAATATAACCCCGCTCCCCCTCATTCGAGAAAAACCATTTGGCTTCCCAATCAAAAAAAAGGAAAATGAGGCCCCCATTCCCTGCACGCATGCAGAGCAATTTCCGGGGTTTCCCAAAAAAAACTTGAAAGGAGCCTTGAATTGCCCTTGATGTGTTTTCGAGATATTATGCAAAAAAAAAACCCGTTAAAAATTTTAAAAAGGGAACCCGAGGTCACACCGCATTGAGAAGGGGCTCCAAAGTAACCCCCAAAACAACCCGAAATGAGGCCCCATTCCCCTTCCTTTACTCAAGAGCCATTTTCCCCTTCCCCCCTCAAACTTTTTCCCCTTGGGGTTGACCTCTTTTGGGGGATCTCCAGATGTTCTTTCCCAGGGGCAAGGTCCAAGTCTAGGGGGAATACCCAAATTTTCCCCGAGCCACTCGAGGAAAACCCGTTTTACCCAAATTGCATGGAGTTTAGAGTGATTTTCCTTTTTTCCCTTTTTCTCAAGACCCTATGCCAAATTTTTTTCAAGCCCCCCAAGAGTAGGATTTTTTTCAGCGTAGTTTGTGGGGAGGGACCCCCGGTTTGCTGCCTAATTTGGGAAAAATTTCACCCAGAAGTCGATTTGGGAAAAGGGGGCCGGCTTTTTTGCAGTGGCTTTTAACAGGCTCTTTTCATCTAATAAGGTGAAGGGGTATTTTGAATTTTCCCCGTGGGTCCTTTGAGAAAAACCCTTGTTCCCCGATCCTTTGGAGGGAATGCCTTTTCATGAATTTGAAACCTCAAGAGGGATGTAGGCTAAAAAACTTCAAAAAGGGGACAGTGCCTGGGCTCCTTTGGGAAAGTTTTCAGGAATCCCAGGTTTCCCCGTGGCTACTGGAAAGTGGGCCCCTTTGGGTTTTCTTTCCTACCCCGAAAAGCGTCCCCTTTTTCTGCCCAAGTTTGAAAAGATTACTGAAAGGGGTCCCCCGAAAAAAGGGGCAGGAGTCCCGGGGTGAACCCAAAACACAAGGGGTTTTAAAAGGGGCCCTCCCCGGGGTTTAAAACCCAAAAAATTTTTAGCCCAGGGTCCCCCCGCTGCAACTCGGAAAAAACCCTGTTCCCTTTCCCCCTCCAAGCGGATGAGGACGATTTTGGGACGGGCCCCTGCATGCAGAGCAATTCCGGGGTCCCATGAAAAATGTCAGGGGGCCCGAAATTGCTTTTAAGGGGTCTCAAGACAATCCGCAAGAAGACTGTCACAAAAATGAGAGGGCCCCGAGGCACAAACCCGCATCAGAAGTGCCCATGTACCCCCAAAACAAATCAAGTGAGGGCCCCCCCTTCCCCTTTCATTGGGCTTCAGAGCGATTCCCCGTTCCCCGTTTAAAAAACGGCCGTGGCGTGACCCCTTTGGCAGCTCCCCGAGGTTTTCCCCCGGGGAAAAAAATTTCCAATGTCTGGGAAAATTTTTACTTTAAATTTTGGGGAGAGTAACTCGAGGAATGCCGTTTTACCCCCAAAATTTCCCGGAGAGAAATGCTGATTTTTCCTGGCCTTTTGGACAAGTCGTTTGCCAACTTTCCACAAGGGCCCCCCAAAAGGAGGTTCTTCAAACAGTAGATGTGAGAGAGGGAACCTGCGTTTTTTGCCTCAAAATGGGGAATTTTACCCCGAGGGAAACCCGCTCGAAAAGGGGGCCGGGTTTTCCCTTTTCCAAGTGGCTTGAAAACAGGTCATCTTTCATCTCACAAGTGGAAGGGTTTTCTGGGTTTCCCCTGTGGAGTCCCTAGAGAAAGCCCTAGGTCCCCGGGCTCCTTTACGGAATGATCCTTTCCTTTGGGCAAATCGAGAAAGCAAAACGAAATTCCTGCTTCCAAAAAAGGTTTAAGATGCCTGACTCCTCTTGAACACTGACGGAATCCAAATCGCTTGGGTAAAGGAAAGGGGCCTGGGTTTTTCCCGCCTCACTTCGGGGAAAGCGCCCCTTTTTCCCCCCCAAACCTCGAAAAAAATTCCCGAGGTGTCCCCGTACCTCGACAGGGGGGTCGTCAAACCCTGGACCCAAAAACCGAGGTTTAAAGGGCTTTTCCCCACGTAACTGGAATTTTTAAACCCCGGGTTTCCCCCGCAAAATAGAGGGAAAAACCCTGGGGGACTTTCCCCCCCCAAGCGAGGGTGAGGCCCGATTTCCCCTTTCACTGATGAGGCAATCCCTTGATCCCCTGAAACATGAAAGGAGCCTCGACTTGTTGAAGGGATTTCCCAAAACAATGCGCCCAAAAACAAATTTCCAAAATATAGAGGGGGCCCCGAGGAAAACCCCCAGCATCGCGAAGGATTTCCCTGTTCCCCCAAAACAAAATCGAGATGAGGGGCCCCATTTCCCCCCCTTTTACTCCGCGCCATTCCCCCCTTCCCCATCAAACAAGACCCGTGGTTGACTTATTTCGGGAAATCCGATGTTCCCGTGGACAATGCCTGTCTAAAGGGAAAATCAAGTTCAGCAGAGCAACTCAGGAATGTTTCATGTACCCCAAAAAGTTGGAAAGCGCCCCTTTTTGCCTGGCTTAAAACTCCAAAAAGTATGCCAAAAATTTCCCCAAAAACCCTCAAAAAGGAGGCTTCTTCAGCAGTAGGTGTGAGGGGCCGTGACCCTAAGTTTGCTGGGCCCAATTTTGGAATATAATGGGGAAGTCCTGACCCCGAAAAAGGGGGGGGCCCGGGGACCCCTTGCAGTGGGTTTTAATACAGGGTAAAAATTTCTTTACAAGATGAAGGGATGTTGAATCCCCCGTGGGTCCCAAGGGAAAAAACCCCCAGGGGCCCCCACTCCTTTCCCACGGGTGCCTTACATCCCTTTTAAAAACCTCGAGAGGGGAAAGTAGGTTTATGTTCAAAAGGTTACGTTTCCTGGGCTCCCCTTGAACATTGACAGGAAACCCAAATATCCCGGTGGTACGGGGAAAACGAACCTGGACTCCCGGCCCCCACCTCGGAAAAACCGGTCCCCATGGGCCCCGCCTAGCCTCGAAAGAGATTCCTGAGGTGTCCCTCATTATAGACAGGAGTCCAGGCGTCGTGGACAAACACGAGTGTTGAAAAGGGGCCCCCCCGCCCTAACTCGAGGAATATAACCCCGGTCAAACCCCCGTAAAATCGTGAAAAAAAATTCCGTTTTAGAATTTCCCCCCTCAAAAAGAGTTGAGGCCTAATGCCCCTGCCCCCCATGTAGAGCCCAAACCGTGTCCCCTTTAAACATGTAAGGGACTCGACTTTTCTAGTGGTTCTCGAAACATTATGCCAAAAAAAATTTGTCAAAAGTTTAGGGGACCCCTGACATAAAACCCCGCATCGCGGAAAGGGGCCCCCGATGTACCCCAAATCCCAATCGAGATGATGCCAGATTCCCCTGCCTTTACTCTAGAGCCATCCCCCGTTTCCCCCCTCAAACATACCGTGGCTGAATTCCCTTTTGGGTTCCCAGAGATTTCCCCCCCAAAAACAACGTGGGAAATCCCAGAGGGGAAAACCAAGTTCAGCAGGGGGAACCCCGGGGGGAAAGGGTCCCTGTTCGCCAAATTGCCTGGAGATGAAAAGTGATTGCCTGGGTTTGATCAAGGGGTTGCCAAATATCCCCCAAAACCGTCAAGAGGAGGCCCTTTTTAAACAGTACGGGTGGGGAGGGACCCCCTGAGTTTGCTTTCCTCATGTTGGGAAAATTTCACCAAGAAGCCCTAAATGACAGGGAGGCCCGGGGGTTCCGGGAGTGGGTTGATGACAAAGGGTTTATCTTTCATTGACAAAGGGGGAAGGGATGTTGCATAACCCGTTTGGGGTCCCCAGAGAAAGCCCTAGGTCCCCCGACTCCTTTCGAGTTTAAGGGCCACATTCCTGAATCCAGGATCCCAATCCTGGAAGGCGAACCGGGCATACGTGTAAGGCACCAGCCATGAGATCCAGCCCAGCCCGTGATCGGAAAAAACGAGTCCCCACTCAACAGAGCATCCCCATGACAACTAGGCTGAAGGTCCGGCTCTATAAACAGAGCGACTAAGAAAAACCAATTAGGATCCAGATCCCGAAAACACAGGAACCTCTGATCGAAACCTACACATCCCTCAAATTAAGGACATCCTCATGCATTGAACAGTCCAAATCCAAGAAACGCAGGCTAGATACCCAACCACACACATGCAGAAAGCTGAATGAAGATCCCATCACCACTCAAGGACCTTCCAACAACCAAGAGGCAGTTCCTTTGCTCTTAGTCTCCGTCCAGAAAACTGAGTGAAGTTGCCATCCACGCAGAGGTGCTCTGGGACACATCCGGAGTGAGGATGAGGCTTGTCAAGCAATCCAAGCCCCGCATGATGCCTAGGCTTCTTCAGTAGGTATGCAACGCAAGGGCTCCCTCAGTCGAGAAGACAGAACCCTAGCGGGCGTTCCGACGTAAGCCCTAGGCTCAGGCCGGTCAGGCTGCAAACCTACTCCTACAAGGCGAAGGGCTCCCCTAACAGCTCGAGGTGAGCCTGCCACACTTCGAATGCCCTCACTACCTCAAATGAGGCCCACCTACTGAAGGATCCCAGCCATGAATCTGAAACATGACCGGACTGTATCGAGCTACAGAAACCGAAACCATGTCACCGGACCCTGAGGTCCCCATACAAAGAGTCCGAGTCATCAGACACACCTGACAAAAGCCATGACCCCTACAAAAACCCATGGCACCCAAACTCGACCAACCCATGAGCAGCCCCTCAAGAAATACCGATTCCCCTCCCACGAGATGCGGATCCCAACATGCAGATCCCGTCATGAAACAGAGAAGAGTTCAGAGACAGATAATGACATGACCCGAGGGACCTGTCACACGTCTCAAAGTCCAAATAACTCGAGGAGGTCCTACTGTTGAAAGATCCCTTACCATAAAACACCAGGCGTACTCCTAGGAACGTCCACTTCCTAATGAATGCAAGTCAATTAAAGTTAACGAGCATCTGAATCCCAGGAACCAGTACCTAATCGTCAAATCGAGCTGTCGTAGAGCTACTCCCCAATTCAGTCCCAGAGACTAAGTTCAGTAGGTGCTGAAGGAGACCTGTCTGAAGCATTCAAAATAATCCAGACGAACGAAGGTCCTGAGCCTGAATCAGGCCTATAATCTGAGAGTCATCCTTCCATCAGAGAACTAGTCCCGACAATTGAGGAATCCTACTTATGAAGCTAGGTCCCCAATAATGATAAAGGTGCTATTACCTTATAGTAGAACCAAATTTCTGCCTTTAAGGCCTGCTCGACTCCTGAATCCTATCCCGATCCCCAAACGACTGTGGATCCATCACCATCGTAGACCTTGGCCCAATTACGAAAGTGGATAGCGACTTCCCTTCAACAACACTTAGGCCATCCGAAAATCAGAGATCGCTAAAGAGTATGCCTTACGAAACAACTGAGGAGCATCGGTAACACTGATAGCTTGAAAGTGATTACGAATTGAGAACTTCCAAGAGACACTGACCCAAACAGACGGCATGCTTTCCATACGACCTCGAGATCAGCCATAACCATACAATCCCTGACCCTCAAAAGACAGGCCTGCATCCTAGGAAGTCCCATCACGACACTCCCAAGCGAATTCCAAATCAACAGAAACCGTTCCCTCCTATACCAATCTGGATGACTGGCTACAAAGACACGTATCCAACATCCAAGCCTAGAGCTTCCAGCAGAGCCATGAGCACTGCCTCAATCAACGAAGACATCAAATGAGGTCTGCCTAGTTCAATCACCTAGCACAGGAATCCGATCCCAGGGAGCCAGGAAAACCCAATGATGCCCCGGCCATTCATCCAAACGCATGCCTGAGGCGACCATTTCGATGCTCAAAGGCGATTCCGACAATGAGTGCAGGAACAATACCACTATGGAACGATTTGCCCCTAAGGAAGCCCTTTCACAAGCCAGCCCAATGTCACTTCCAGCTCAGAAGTTCCTCTCAAGGCGAATGAGGTCCTCCGATGAAAACCCACTGATTCTCAAGGATTGGAGCCCCGTCTCTCTGGAAAGACCCATCCCTCCTACAAAGAAGCTCGATTCTGTGGATCCGATACCAGAATCAAGTCCAATGACGACCGAACACAGCCTAAACCTGCACGTAACCCAACGACTCAGCCTATGAAGACCCAACTCAACTGCCTGTCCCTATCCAGACTTAGGCCACTGGTGCGAAAATTAGAACAGAATCCCAGTTCAGCACCTGAAGTACCCATCCGAGCACCAATGCCTCAATAGACAATCCTGTAGACAAAGATTGAACTCGTCCCCCTTACAAAACTGGTTATCTCAGAATCTGCAAGACTGATCTGAACAAAGTCAAACTGAGATCACTTCTGAGGCCGTTCCAACCTTGAACCAAGTTCCCAATCCATCCGGAAGTTCAGCTTGACCCAACACCCAATATGCCTTTACAATGCTAGGAGTGCCTAGAGCACGTAGATCCAATGACCTCAGCTAAATTCCGAAGATACCTTGGCTTTCCACAAGTGATTCCAACTCAGGAGGTCTCTTGCTGCGAACTGCTGGTTCCCTTACAACCTAAGCAGTCGCTACGGACACGAGTCCCTTCTCCCCTCGAAGCCTAGATTCACTGGAAGCATCCCGTCTCCTGACAAACACTTCCTCAAAAGAAGATCCGATCCCTGCAGGAAGATCCCTGTCCAAACTGAGGACCTATGCCTAGACCCGAAGCAGCAACTCAAAGAGGAAGGGTCCCCACATGAAGGCCCTCCCCGCGAAATCAACTGAGTGCCAACCCTTACTCTCAGCAACCGCCAAACAAGATCCATCTCTCACTCGAGCAAAAACCAAATGCTCCACGTGCAAGCAGATGAGCCCAATTCCAGCAGACGAGATCCAGATCCCAAACAGTGAGGAGGCCATTGCTGCTAGCTCAGAGATATGCCAAATTCCATCAACTCAGAGGATAGGACTCCCATTTACGGAAGGACCCATTTCCACCAAACATGAACAGAACCCGATCCCTTTGAGGAGACCATTCCCGTCAATACGGCTTATCTTAAGGTCCGTTTCAATCTCCGGATCAGAAGCTGCCTCCAGCGTGACGAATCCAGGATCTACATGACTGCAGAGCTAGTTCCAAAGCTGAGGCCTGACTCCTTAGTGATCAGGACCGCCTCGCGAAATTGCCCATTCCTCACGAAAGGCCTTTCCTGCAACGAGATCTGAGGTGACCTGATTGACCCGGATTCAAGATGACACTGTTGAAAGGCACCGCTCCCTGAACAAGATCAGGCCTGTAACTGAAAGATCAGGGAATCCCCTAGGGACGCTCCAGATAGACATCCCTCCTTGAACCCATAACATGCGCAACTGAGAAGGCTCGACCCAGAACTCCAAAGCTGACCCAATAGAGAGACCGAGGACCACACGAACCGAACCTGAACAACTCACTAGAAAGCAAGAGCCTCCAACCAGAAACCGATTCCCGCCCAAAAACGCAGGGCCCTAGAAACGAGTCCGGAAATCGCCAAGGCTGAATTATGAGGCTATGCAACGCAGCTTCACTGCCAAAAACCTGGTGAGGAATCGCCTAACTCGAATTAGCAATTCGACCCCTCAATGAGAATCCACGTTGAGTAGAGGACCTAGTTGCTGCAAGGAATAACTAGCATCCGATAAGGGACCTAACTGTCAGGTAACTGCTTGATTCAAATCAAGGGAGACTAACAAGTAGCTGAAGGCCCAGTCCCGACATTCCAATGACCCATCCCTGAAGCTGGATCGGATCTAGCAGTGCGATCCGCAGAACCACCTGAGACGTGAGTACTTAAATGAGGTCCCCTACTGAACATTTACCCTATCGAAATGAGGCCACTCCGATCGACTCCAATGGCCGGAGCGTCTGTAACACGCCCAAGAAATCCGAGGAGGACCTCAAGATTACCTGAAGTCAGGTGCCTCTACTGCGAGTCCAGACTCGCTGGAAAACACAGTTTGAAGGCCTGGTAACCGAGATCCCAGTACCCATAACTCTAACGTGAGACTCCCCCTGAAGAGAGCCATCCCTCACTCAAGAAGTGTGACCCTGAACATAGGGACATTGCTAGATGGTCTGAAATACAAGTCTGTCAAATTAGGGCCTATCCCAATCCGAAGACTATGTCCCATCTCGAAGATCCAATTCCTGCGACCTAACTCCGTTCCCCACAAACTCAGGGTTGACTCCTGGTACCAGGATTCCGAATACAAGTGCCAGGAGGATCCAGTTCGAGAATCAGGATCTCCCTGACAATTGATGTGAGAGATGCCTGGTTCTCAACTAGCCTATCCACAGCCCTCAAGGAGTAGAGTGTGGGAACCCTATGCGCTCATTGGCAAACACGAAGCCATCCTCCGCAGGCCGGGTTTCCCATGGTTAAACAGCCTTACTGAAAGGTGGAGTCGATCCCTGGGAGTCCCTGAGAAGCCCATAGACCTCGACAGTCCATCCGACACTGAGCACCAGGTAGTAAAACTGAGTCTGACAAGTCTGACTGACAGAACAGATCATTGCTAGACGGCCGGGTCGCATAGAAGTGTCCCTTAGCCTGCCAAGTAAAGATCAGGGTCCATAACTCGAAAGGCCGACGTCCTGACCAGTGAAGCCTCCCATAACAATGTCCCAGTCCTCGATCAGAACCAGAGACTCCCTCCAAGCAGATCACCCGAGATGAGAGCTTCCGTGACCCATGACATTCGGAGCTGATTGTTATGATCGAGCATAGCAAGAACTGTCACGTGAGAGACCTGAGGCCCCATCAAACCATGACCAAACTCAGGAGGCTTCCCTGCATTGAAAGACCATCCCTCCACAAAGAGGGCTGATCCCTAGCACTCAGTACCCAGTCAGTCCATTAGTAATACAATTCATAGAGCAACTGAGAATGTCGGTCAAATTGCCCAAGTCTGATTGCCGCGAACCAGATAGGCATTCACAGCCCCTCAGAGATCTCAGTTGTTAGAAGAGGTTGTTGCAATTAAAATCACCGAGAGCCTGACCGAAAAACGGTTCTGAGTGCTAATCAGGCTCCGTCCTCACCAGGTAAGATTCAATCCACTGGGAGTCCCTAAAGACTGCCGAATTCAGAATCCTCAACATTTGCCTTGAGTCGCAGAGTTGAAAATGAGATCCTGATCCTTGAACTTGCGGAATCCAATTCGCCACTGAAAGACAGGCTCCCTACTCGAGAAGGCCCTCACTAAGAGTGTGGTCTATTGCTGATCCTATTCACGGAAGAAAACAGTGTAGGCATCTCGCAACTGAGATATCAGGTACGATCTCAAAAACTGAGATTCCTAAGATGGGACTTACCACTAGCAGAGACATTCGTATCTGAATATGAAGGGCTTGTTGCTTGATTATTCGGAAAGTGAGACCTGCACAGTTAGACTGATCACCATGAAGTGATGTCCAAACACGTGGCCTCAACTTCCGACATCCAGTCCCAAAACAGCGTGCTTGAATCCTAGCATTCCAGAGGTTCAGAACCGTCAATGAGGATCCAAATTCCAATGACGGTTAGCCTGTCCATGCATGAGACTTCCTGACAAGCGTAGATCCCGGCCCTAGACGGTCTTGCATAGAACAGGGCGAGTCCTGCCTAAGTGGATATACAGTAGAGCTACCGAAAGAGAATTTATGAGGGCATAGGACATCTCTCCACAGTAGATTCGTCCTGTGGAGCTAACTAGCGCCGTCCAGAAGCCTCATCTTTGACACCTGAGAACCCGATCTGTTCAAGAGATGCCTGCTCTCTAATAATGACAGACAATATCCATTGACGAAGGAACTGGTTCCGCCAGGAAGGCTGGCGCCTGAAGGTCCTATTGTCCGAACGATCCGAGGGGCCGGGTGAGGGTATGCCCCTGGAATCATGAGATCCTCCAGAGTGAGGCATGCCGATATCGAGAACGTCACCATGAATTAGAGCCTGCTTAAGTTGAGCGAGACATCCTAAAGGGACCTATCACGCTCGGAAGGACCAGGTCCCCATGAGAGGGCCGATCATCCTTGACTCAGGATGGTTCCCCTCCTATGCATGGCTGATCTTTAGCAATCCAGAGTTTCCCGGCAAGGCAAGTCTAGGGAAACAAGTTCAAGCAACCGGAATCCCGTTCAATTCCTAAGTGAGATGATGCCTGCTTGCTCAGAGATGCAATCACACCCAGAATTAGAGGTCGAGCATGAATTGAGCATCAATGAAAAACACAATATAAGGACCCGTTTCCTGCAGCGAAACAGGACCATTCACATGTGAGGATGTATCCCTGGATTCCCTAGAGAAGCCAAGCCGACTCTTTAGGATCCATGCTTTGAACCTCAGGGCAGAAGTTCACTGTTCAAGGCATGCTGCTCCTTGAAATTCAGGATCTATCCTGGCTATGGAAAGGACGTCCCTCTCAAATCGAGAAGGTCTATGGCCTGCAGCTCAGATTCTGAGTGCCTGTACATAGGAGCGTGCACAACAGGTTTTGGGTCATCCTCTATCTGGTAACCGTCCCCTCTATTCAGAAACCTAGTCCACTCAAGGAATGCCATTCCTGCACTCAGGAGCATCCCTGATCCAAATGAGGCCTTCTTGCTAGGTCTGAATATTTGCAAAAAAGTTCATTAAGGAACCTGAGCACCCAGCTGAAGTCCATGTCCCTACAATGGCGATTCCCATGACCAGATTCGTCCTCAACATGACAGTGCTTCTCTTTGATCATGTTCCCGAGAGAAGGCCGTTGGGAATACATTAGCAACCACTCGAGGAACTGGTACCTTGCTGATGAAGTGATCCTTATCAAGAGATGCAATTTTCCTAACCCCAAGAGAGGATCTCACAATTTAGGGAGGCCGATTGCCTCATGTTAAGGAGTCCTGCTAGACGGCTTGCAGTGGCTTGATACAGGTCTCTATTCATAAGGTGAGATATGATCCTGTGGAGCCGAGAAAGCCTGTTCCACTCCTTGAGGAATGTCATGATTTGACCTCGAGATGCAGAGCTAACTGCTCAAAGTGAATGCTATCTTTGAACGTGACGATCCCAGGATCCGGGCTACTGAAATCCGGTCTTGCTCCTGAGAAGCTCTTTTCTCCAACTGAAAGATATGGCCTCCTGGAAGGAGTCTGCCCACACCGTTTGAAGGGCATCCCCTAACCGAGAATGCCATCCTCAAGGGAAAACTAATCCTCCTCCAGGAATGAGGACCGATTGCAGATGCAGCAGGCATCTGTCCCATGTTCAGAGCCAGATTGCTGAGGTCTCAAGACAATCGCAGAAATACAAGAGAGAGGGACTGAGGTCACCAGATCGAGAAGTAGCATGTACCTACTCAATGAGGCCTTCCCTCATGATCAGACGATTCCCTCCTCACAGCATGGGTGATCCCTAGCAGTCAGGTCCCGACGCCAGTCTGAAATCAATGGCAAGTAAGAGGAATGCTGGTACCAATTGCTGGAATGCCTGTGCCGCTTAGGATCGTCGTTGCCACTCCCAGCCCTCAAAAATTCAGTATTGAGAGGGACTGCTTGCGCTCAAGGAATAACGAACTGACAAATGGGCTGCAGTGCTTGAAAGCTCATTTCCTACATGGAAGGGATCGATCCGTGAGTCCTGAAGCCTGGTCCCGACTCCTTTCCACGAATAAGCTTGACCCTCGTGCACAAGAGTTATGCTCAAAGGTGAAGATCCTGTCCTGACTGCGGAATCCTTCTGGACTGGAGGGCTGTCCCGCTACTCGAGAAGCGCCCTTGCCCAACCTCGAGACTGAGTTCCCTGACTCGCAGGAGTGTACGCTGACAACACGGAAAGGGCTATCCCACTTAACGATATAACAGTCCGCGAACTGGAAAACCTGAGTCCCACAGATGAGGCCGTCCGCATCATGCAGAGATCTGATCCTGAACTGAAGGAGCGTCTATATCCGGACAAGGAAGAACACTTACAAGTATGACCGGACCCGCATCGCGAAATTCATGTCCTCAATCGATGAGGCCGATCCTCTGATCAGGATCCCTCCCATAAAAGACCTGTGCTGTTCATTTCGGATCCAATCCTGAACGCCAAGAGGAATTCAGTTCCAGCAACTCAAGAAGATTCCCCATTGGAGATCACCTTATCCGCTGCTCAGATTGCACTCCAAGACTAGAGGAGCTCTAGCAGAGTGTAGGAGGACTAGTTGGCATGTGAATTCTGGGATCCGACTCAGGGGCCGGTACTTCAGGCTTGATAAGGCCTTCTTCTCACAAGAGAGGGGTTTCGACGGAATGCCTCACATGCCTTTGACACTCGAGAGGAACGTAGAGTTTACT
Source organism: Odocoileus hemionus (assembly GCA_020976825.1). Taxonomy (NCBI): domain Eukaryota; kingdom Metazoa; phylum Chordata; class Mammalia; order Artiodactyla; family Cervidae; genus Odocoileus; species Odocoileus hemionus. The sequence goes on along the minus strand of JAJLRB010001381.1, from coordinate 13,673 downwards.
GCTTCAAAAGGTGACGATACCTGACTCCTCTTGAACATTGACAGGAATCCCAATATCCCGGTGGCCTACGGGAAAGCGAACCTGGATCTCCCGCCTCACCTCGAGAAGCGTCCCCATGGCCCAGACAAGCCTCGAAGAGATTCCTGAGGTGTCCCTCATTACTAGACAGTAGTCCAGACGTCGCTGGACAAACACGAGTGTTGAAGGGCCCATGCCCGCCGTAACTCGAGAATATACCCCAGGTCACCGCCGTAACTCGTGAAAATCCGTGAGACTTCCCACTCAAAGCGAGATGAGGCCTAATTGCCCTGCACTGCATGTAGAGCAATCCCGTGATCCCCATGAAACATGTAAGGAGACTCGACTTGCTAGATGGATCTCGAAACATTACGCAAGAAATCTGTCAAAAGTATAGAGGGACCCTGACATCACACCAGCATCGCGAAGGAGCTCCATGTACCCCAAATCAACTCGAGATGATGCCAGATTCCCCTGCCTTGACTCTAGAGCCATCCCCCGTTCCCCATCAAACACTACCAGTGGCTTGACTTCCTTTAGGCTACTCCAGAGATCCCCGAATACAACGTGCCAAGTCTAGAGGAATACCAAGTTCAGCAGAGGAACTCGAGGAATGCTCCGTGTACGCCAAATTGCCTGGAGATGAGAGCTGATTGCCTGGCTTTGAACCCTCAGTATGCCCCCCCCCCCCCCCCCCCCCCCCCCCCCCCCCCCCCCCCCCCCCCCCCCCGACTCATTCCTGCAGTGGCTTGAAGACAGGCTCATCTTTCATCTGACAAGGTGAAGGGATGTCTGCATACCCTGTGGAGTCCCTAGAGAAGCCCTAGGTCCACGACTCCTTTCGACGTAATGCCTCACATTCCTCTGACACTTCGAGAGGCACCCAGCGCTCACTGCTTCAAAAGGTGACGGTGCCTGACAAGTCTTGAACATTGACAGGAATCCCAGTATCAATGTGGCTACTAGAAACGGCCCCGGGGTCTCCCGCCTCACATCCAGAAGTGTCCCTTTAGCCATGCCAAGCCTCTAAGAGATTCCTGAGGTGTCCCTCATAACTCGACAAGAGTCCTGACGTCGCTGAACAAACACGAGGGTTGAAGGGCCATGCCCGCCATAACTCGAGAATGTACCCCAGGTCCCCGTCGCAACTCGAGAAAAACCATGAGACTTCCCCCTCCAAGCGAGATGAGGCCCGATTCCCCTGCACTGCATGCAGAGCAATTCCGTGATCCCCATGAAACATGTCAGGAGCCTCGACTTGTTTGATGGAGCTCGAGACAATACGCAAGAACACTGTCACAAGTAGAGAGGGACCCTGAGGTCACACCAGCATCACAAAGTATCTCCATGTACCCCAAATCAACTCGAGATGAGGTCCGCTTCCCTGCATTGACAACAGAGCCATCCCCCATACCCCATCAAACACGACCAGTGGCGTGATTCCCTTTAGGCAACTCCACCGGTTCCCCGAGATCAATGTGCCAAATCTAGAGTAATACCAAGTTCATCAGAGCAACTCGAGGAATGCTCAGGGTACCCCAAATTGCCTCAAGATGAGAGCTGATTGCCTGGCGTAGACTCAAGACGTAGGCCAAGTTTCCACAAGCCCCTCAAGAGGAGGATTCTCTCAGTTGTAGGTGTGAGGGAGGGACGCTGTGTTTGGTGTGTCAATTAGAATATACACCGAGAAGCCCTGACTCGAAAGGAAGCCGGGTTTCCTTGCAGTGGCTTGAATACAGGCTCATCTTTCATCTCACAAGGTGAAGGGATGTCTGAATCCACTGTGGAGTCCCTAGAGAAAGACCTAGGTCCCCGACTAATTTCGAAGGAATGCCTCACATTCATTTGACACTTTGAGAGGTACGCAGAGTTCATTGCTTTAAAAGGTGACGATGCCTGACTCCTCTTGAACATTGACAGGAATCCCAATATTCCTGCGCCTACTGGAAAGGGACCCTAGGTCTCTCGCCTCACCTCGAGAAGCGTCCCTTTGGCCCTGACAAGCCTCGAAGAGATTCCTGTGGTGTTCCTCATTACTAGACTGGAGTCCTGATGTCACTGGAGAAACACGAGTGTTGAAGGGCCATCTCCGCCGTAACTCGAGAATATACACCAGGTACTGGACGCTACTCGAGAAAATCCATGAGAATTCCCCCTTAAAGAGAGATGAGGCACGATTAACCTGCACTGCATGCAGAGCAATCCCGTGATCCCCATGAAACATGTAAGGAGCCTTGACTTGCTTGATTGATCTCGAGACATTATGCAAGAACACTGTCACAAGTATAGACGGACCCTGAGGTCACACCAGCATCGGTAAGGAGCTGCATGTACCCCAAATCAACTCGAGATGAGGCCCGATTCCCCTCCCTTTACTCCAGAGCCATCCCCCGTTCCCCACCAAACACGACCAGTGGCTTGACATCCTTTAGGCATTTCCAGAGGTTCTCCGAGAACAACGTGCCAAGTCTAGAGGAATACCAAATTCAGCAGAGGAACTCGAGTTATGCTCCTTGTACCCCAAATTGTCTGGAGATGAGAGCTGATTGCCTGACTTAGACTCAAGACGTATGCCAACTTTCCACGAGCCCCTCAAGAGCAGGCTTCTCTCAGCAGTAGGTGAGAGGGAGGGACCCTGAGTTTGCTGCCTCAAGTGGAATATACACCGAAAAGTCCTGACTCGAAAGGAGGCAGGGTTTACTTGCAGTGGCTTGAATACAGGCTCATCTTTCATCTCACAAGGTGAAGGGATGTCTGAATCCCCTGTGGAGACCCTAGAGAAAGCCCTAAGGCCCCGGCTCGTTTCGACAGAATGCCTCACATGCCTTTGACACCTCGAGAGTCACGCAGAGTTCACTGCTTCAAAAGGTGATGATTCCTGACTCCTCTTGAATATTGACAGGAATCCCAATATCCCATTGGGTACTGGAAAGGGAACCTGGGTCTCCCGCCTCACCTCGAGAAGCGTCCCTTTGGCCCTGCCAAGCCTCGAAGAGATTCCTGAGTTGTCCCTCGTTACAAGACAGATTCCTGACGTCGCTGGACAAACACGAGTGTTGAAGGGTCATCCCCGCCGCAACTCGAGAATAACCATGAGACTTCCTCCTCCAAGCGAGATGAGGCCCGATTGCCCTGCATTGCATGCAGAGCAATCCCGTCATCCCCATGAAACATGTAAGGAGCCTCGACTTGCTTGATGGATCTCGAGACATTACGCAAGAACAATGTCACAAGTATAGAGGGACCCTGAGGTCACACCTGCATCGCGAAGGAGCACCAGGTACCCCAAATCAAATCGAGATGAGGCCTGATTCATCTGCCTTGACTCCAGAGCCATCGCCCGTTCCCCATCCTACATGACCAGTGGCTTGACTTCTTTAGGCAACTCCAGAGGTTTCCCGAGAACAAAGTGCAAAGTCTAGAGGAATATCAAGTTCAGCAGAGCAACTCGAGGAATGCTCCGTTGCCACCAAATTGCCTCAAGATGAGAGCTGATTGCCTGGCTTAGACTCAAGACGTATGCCAACTTTCCACAAGCCCCTCATGAGGAGGCTTCTCTCAGCAGTTGGTGTCAGGGAGGCACCCTGAATTTGATGCATCAAATGAAATATACACCGAGAAGCCCTGACTCGAAAGGAGCCCGGGTTTCCTTGCAGTGGCTTGAATACAGGTTCATCTTTCATCTCACATGGTGAAGGAATGTCTGAATCCCCTGTGGATTCCCTAGAGAAAGCCCTAAGTCCCCGACTGCTTTAACGGAATGCCTCACATGCCTTTGACACCTCGAGAGGCACGCAGAGTTCACTGCTTCAAAAAGTGACGATGCCTGACTCCTCTTGAACATTTCCAGGAATCTCAATATCCCTGTGGCTACTGGAAAGGGAACTGGGTCTCCCGTCTCAAACTCGAGAAGCGTCCCTATGGCCCTGCCAAGCCTCGAAGAGATTCCTGAGGTGTCCCTCGTTACCAGATAGGAGTCCTGACGTCGCAGGACAAACACGAGTTTTGAAGGGTCATCCCCGTCGTAAGTCTGGAATATAACCCAGCTCCCCTCCTCAATTCGAGAAACACCATTAGACTTCCCACTCAAAGAGAGATGAGGCCCGATTCCCCTGCACTGCATGCAGAGCAATCCCGTGATCCCAAAGAAACTTGAAAGGAGCCTTGACTTGCTTGATGTGTCTCGAGATATTATGCAAGAAAACTGTTCAAGTATAGAGGGAACCTGAGGTCACACCAGCATTGAGAAGGAGCTCCATGTAACCCAAATCAACCCGACATGAGGCCCGATTCCCCTTACTTGACTCAAGAGCCATTTCCCGTTCCCCATCAAACATGACCAGTGGCTTGACCTCTTTAGGCATCTCCAGATGTTCTCCGAGAGCAAGGTGCCAAGTCTAGAGGAATACCAAGTTCAGCAGAGCCACTCGAGGAATGCTCCGTGTACCCCAAATTGCCTGGAGATGAGAGCTGATTGCCTGGCTTAGACTCAAGACGTATGCCAATTTTCCTCAAGCCCCTCAAGAGTAGGATTCTCTCAGCAGTAGTTGTGAGGGAGGGACCCTGAGTTTGCTGCCTCAATTGGAATATACACCGAGAAGTCCTGACTCGAAAGGAGGCCGGCTTTCCTTGCAGTGGCTTGAATACAGGCTCATCTTTCATCTCATAAGGTGAAGGGATATCTGAATCCCCTGTGGAGTCCCTAGAGAAAGCCCTAGTTCCCCGACTCCTTTGGAGGGAATGCCTCTCATGAATTTGACACCTCGAGAGGCATGCAGAGCTAACTGCTTCAAAAGGTGACAGTGCCTGACTCCTCTTGAACGTTGACAGGAATCCCAGGATCCCTGTGGCTACTGGAAAGTGCCCCTGGGTCTCCTGCCTCACCTCGAGAAGCGTCCCTTTGTCCTGCCAAGACTCGAAGAGATTACTGAGGTGTCCCTCGAAACTGGACAGGAGTCCTGACGGCGCTGAACAAACACAAGTGTTGAAGGGCCATCCCCGCCGTAACTCGAGAATATAGCCCAGGTCCCCGCTGCAACTCGAGAAAAACCATGATACTTCCTCCTCCAAGCGAGATGAGGACCGATTGCACGGCACTGCATGCAGAGCAATTCCGTGATCCCCATGAAACATGTCAGGAGCCACGACTTGCTTGATGGATCTCAAGACAATCCGCAAGAAGACTGTCACAAGTAGAGAGGGACCCTGAGGTCACACCAGCATCGAGAAGTAGCCCATGTACCCCAAATCAACTCAAGATGAGGCCCGCTTCCCCTGCATTGACTCCAGAGCGATTCCCCGTTCCCCATCAAACACGACCAGTGGCGTGACTCCCTTTAGGCAGCTCCAGAGGTTCCCCGAGAAAAACATGCCAAGTCTGGAATTATACTAATTTGGGCAGAGTAACTCGAGGAATGCTCCGTGTACCCCAAATTGCCTGGAGATGACTGCTGATTGCCTGGCTTAGGATCAAGTCGTTTGCCAACTTTCCACAAGCCCCTCAAGAGGAGGATTCTCTCAGCAGTAGATGTGAGAGAGGGACCCTGCGTTTGCTGCCTCAAGTGGAATATACACCGAGAAGCCCTGACTCGAAAGGTGGCCGGGTTTCCTTGCAGTGGCTTGAAAACAGGCTCATCTTTCATCTCACAAGTGGAAGGGATGTCTGAATCCCCTGTGGAGTCCCTAGAGAAAGCCCTAGGTCCCCGACTCCTTTCCACGGAATGACTCACATGCCTTTGACACCTCGAGATGCACACAGAGTTCACTGCTTCAAAAGGTGAAGATGCCTGACTCCTCTTGAACACTGACAGGAATCCAATATCGCTGTGGGTACTGGAAAGGGACCCTGGGTCTCCCGCCTCACTTCGAGAAGCGTCCCTTTGGCCCTTCCAAACCTCGAAAAGATTCCTGAGGTGTCCCTCGTACCTCGACAGGAGTCGTCACATCGCTGGACAAACACGAGGTTAAAGGGCTATCCCCACTGTAACTCGAGATTATAACCCAGGTCCCCGCCGCAACTAGAGAAAAACCATGAGACTTCCCCCTCCAAGCGAGATGAGGCCCGATTCCCCTGCACTGCATGCAGAGCAATCCCTTGATCCCCATGAAACATGAAAGGAGCCTCGACTTGCTTGATGGATCTCGAGACAATGCGCAAGAACACTTTCACAAGTATAGAGGGACCCTGAGGAAACACCAGCATCGCGAAGGAGTTCCATGTACCCCAAATCAACTCGAGATGAGGCCCGATTCCCCTCCCTTGACTCCAGCGCCATCCCCCATTCCCCATCAAACAAGACCTGTGGCTTGACTTCATTTCGGCAACTCCAGATGTTCCCTGAGAACAACGTGCCAAGTCTAGAGGAATATCAAGTTCAGCAGAGCAACTCAAGGAATGTTTCATGTACCCCAAATTGTCTGGAGATGCGACCTTATTGCCTGGCTTAGACTCAAGAAGTATGCCAACATTCCACAAGACCCTCAAGAGGAGGCTTCTCTCAGCAGTAGGTGTGAGGGAGGGACCCTAAGTTTGCTGCCTAATGTGGAATATACACTGGGAAGTCCTGACTCGAAAGGGGGCCGGGTACCCTTGCAGTGGCTTGAATACAGGCTCATCTTTCTTCTCACAAGATGAAGGGATGTCTGAATCCCCTGTGGAGTCCCAAGAGAAAGCCCTAGGTCCCCGACTCCTTTCGACGGAATGCCTCACATGCCTTTGACACCTCGAGAGGAACGTAGAGTTTACTGCTTCAAAAGGTGACGATACCTGACTCCTCTTGAACATTGACAGGAATCCCAATATCCCGGTGGCTACGGGAAAGCGAACCTGGATCTCCCGCCTCACCTCGAGAAGCGTCCCCATGGCCCAGCCTAGCCTCGAAGAGATTCCTGAGGTGTCCCTCATTACTAGACAGGAGTCCAGACGTCGCTGGACAAACACGAGTGTTGAAGGGCCATCCCCGCCGTAACTCGAGAATATACCCCAGGTCACCGCCGTAACTCGGAAAATCCGTGAGACTTCCCACTCAAAGAGAGATGAGGCCTAATGCCCCTGCACTGCATGTAGAGCAATCCCGTGATCCCCATGAAACATGTAAGGAGACTCGACTTGCTAGATGGATCTCGAAACATTATGCAAGAAATCTGTCAAAAGTATAGAGGGACCCTGACATCACACCAGCATCGCGAAGGAGCTCCATGTACCCCAAATCAACTCGAGATGATGCCAGATTCCCCTGCCTTGACTCTAGAGCCATCCCCCGTTCCCCATCAAACACTACCAGTGGCTTGACTTCCTTTAGGCTACTCCAGAGATTCCCCGAATACAACGTGCCAAGTCTAGAGGAATACCAAGTTCAGCAGAGGAACTCGAGGAATGCTCCGTGTACGCCAAATTGCCTGGAGATGAGAGCTGATTGCCTGGCTTTGACTCAAGACGTATGCCAACTATCCACAAGCCCGTCAAGAGGAGGCTTCTCTCAGCAGTACGTGTGTGGGAGGGACCCTGAGTTTGCTGCCTCATGTGGCATATACACCAAGAAGCCCTAACTCGACAGGAGGCCGGGTTTCCTGCAGTGGCTTGAAGACAGGCTCATCTTTCATCTGACAAGGTGAAGGGATGTCTGCATACCCTGTGGAGTCCCTAGAGAAGCCCTAGGTCCACGACTCCTTTCGACGTAATGCCTCACATTCCTCTGACACTTCGAGAGGCACCCAGCGCTCACTGCTTCAAAAGGTGACGGTGCCTGACAAGTCTTGAACATTGACAGGAATCCCAGTATCAATGTGGCTACTAGAAACGGCCCCGGGGTCTCCCGCCTCACATCCAGAAGTGTCCCTTTAGCCATGCCAAGCCTCTAAGAGATTCCTGAGGTGTCCCTCATAACTCGACAAGAGTCCTGACGTCGCTGAACAAACACGAGGGTTGAAGGGCCATGCCCGCCATAACTCGAGAATGTACCCCAGGTCCCCGTCGCAACTCGAGAAAAACCATGAGACTTCCCCTCCAAGCGAGATGAGGCCCGATTCCCCTGCACTGCATGCAGAGCAATTCCGTGATCCCCATGAAACATGTCAGGAGCCTCGACTTGTTTGATGGAGCTCGAGACAATACGCAAGAACACTGTCACAAGTAGAGAGGGACCCTGAGGTCACACCAGCATCACAAAGTATCTCCATGTACCCCAAATCAACTCGAGATGAGGTCCGCTTCCCTGCATTGACAACAGAGCCATCCCCCATACCCCATCAAACACGACCAGTGGCGTGATTCCCTTTAGGCAACTCCACCGGTTCCCCGAGATCAATGTGCCAAATCTAGAGTAATACCAAGTTCATCAGAGCAACTCGAGGAATGCTCAGGGTACCCCAAATTGCCTCAAGATGAGAGCTGATTGCCTGGCGTAGACTCAAGACGTAGGCCAAGTTTCCACAAGCCCCTCAAGAGGAGGATTCTCTCAGTTGTAGGTGTGAGGGAGGGACGCTGTGTTTGGTGTGTCAATTAGAATATACACCGAGAAGCCCTGACTCGAAAGGAAGCCGGGTTTCCTTGCAGTGGCTTGAATACAGGCTCATCTTTCATCTCACAAGGTGAAGGGATGTCTGAATCCACTGTGGAGTCCCTAGAGAAAGACCTAGGTCCCCGACTAATTTCGAAGGAATGCCTCACATTCATTTGACACTTTGAGAGGTACGCAGAGTTCATTGCTTTAAAAGGTGACGATGCCTGACTCCTCTTGAACATTGACAGGAATCCCAATATTCCTGCGCCTACTGGAAAGGGACCCTAGGTCTCTCGCCTCACCTCGAGAAGCGTCCCTTTGGCCCTGACAAGCCTCGAAGAGATTCCTGTGGTGTTCCTCATTACTAGACTGGAGTCCTGATGTCACTGGAGAAACACGAGTGTTGAAGGGCCATCTCCGCCGTAACTCGAGAATATACACCAGGTACTGGACGCTACTCGAGAAAATCCATGAGAATTCCCCCTTAAAAGAGATGATGAGGCACGATTAACCTGCACTGCATGCAGAGCAATCCCGTGATCCCCATGAAACATGTAAGGAGCCTTGACTTGCTTGATTGATCTCGAGACATTATGCAAGAACACTGTCACAAGTATAGACGGACCCTGAGGTCACACCAGCATCGGTAAGGAGCTGCATGTACCCCAAATCAACTCGAGATGAGGCCCGATTCCCCTCCCTTTACTCCAGAGCCATCCCCCGTTCCCCACCAAACACGACCAGTGGCTTGACATCCTTTAGGCATTTCCAGAGGTTCTCCGAGAACAACGTGCCAAGTCTAGAGGAATACCAAATTCAGCAGAGGAACTCGAGTTATGCTCCTTGTACCCCAAATTGTCTGGAGATGAGAGCTGATTGCCTGACTTAGACTCAAGACGTATGCCAACTTTCCACGAGCCCCTCAAGAGCAGGCTTCTCTCAGCAGTAGGTGAGAGGGAGGGACCCTGAGTTTGCTGCCTCAAGTGGAATATACACCGAAAAGTCCTGACTCGAAAGGAGGCAGGGTTTACTTGCAGTGGCTTGAATACAGGCTCATCTTTCATCTCACAAGGTGAAGGGATGTCTGAATCCCCTGTGGAGACCCTAGAGAAAGCCCTAAGGCCCCGGCTCGTTTCGACAGAATGCCTCACATGCCTTTGACACCTCGAGAGTCACGCAGAGTTCACTGCTTCAAAAGGTGATGATTCCTGACTCCTCTTGAATATTGACAGGAATCCCAATATCCCATTGGGTACTGGAAAGGGAACCTGGGTCTCCCGCCTCACCTCGAGAAGCGTCCCTTTGGCCCTGCCAAGCCTCGAAGAGATTCCTGAGTTGTCCCTCGTTACAAGACAGATTCCTGACGTCGCTGGACAAACACGAGTGTTGAAGGGTCATCCCCGCCGCAACTCGAGAATAACCATGAGACTTCCTCCTCCAAGCGAGATGAGGCCCGATTGCCCTGCATTGCATGCAGAGCAATCCCGTCATCCCCATGAAACATGTAAGGAGCCTCGACTTGCTTGATGGATCTCGAGACATTACGCAAGAACAATGTCACAAGTATAGAGGGACCCTGAGGTCACACCTGCATCGCGAAGGAGCACCAGGTACCCCAAATCAAATCGAGATGAGGCCTGATTCATCTGCCTTGACTCCAGAGCCATCGCCCGTTCCCCATCCTACATGACCAGTGGCTTGACTTCTTTAGGCAACTCCAGAGGTTTCCCGAGAACAAAGTGCAAAGTCTAGAGGAATATCAAGTTCAGCAGAGCAACTCGAGGAATGCTCCGTTGCCACCAAATTGCCTCAAGATGAGAGCTGATTGCCTGGCTTAGACTCAAGACGTATGCCAACTTTCCACAAGCCCCTCATGAGGAGGCTTCTCTCAGCAGTTGGTGTCAGGGAGGCACCCTGAATTTGATGCATCAAATGAAATATACACCGAGAAGCCCTGACTCGAAAGGAGCCCGGGTTTCCTTGCAGTGGCTTGAATACAGGTTCATCTTTCATCTCACATGGTGAAGGAATGTCTGAATCCCCTGTGGATTCCCTAGAGAAAGCCCTAAGTCCCCGACTGCTTTAACGGAATGCCTCACATGCCTTTGACACCTCGAGAGGCACGCAGAGTTCACTGCTTCAAAAAGTGACGATGCCTGACTCCTCTTGAACATTTCCAGGAATCTCAATATCCCTGTGGCTACTGGAAAGGGAACTGGGTCTCCCGTCTCAAACTCGAGAAGCGTCCCTATGGCCCTGCCAAGCCTCGAAGAGATTCCTGAGGTGTCCCTCGTTACCAGATAGGAGTCCTGACGTCGCAGGACAAACACGAGTTTTGAAGGGTCATCCCCGTCGTAAGTCTGGAATATAACCCAGCTCCCCTCCTCAATTCGAGAAACACCATTAGACTTCCCACTCAAAGAGAGATGAGGCCCGATTCCCCTGCACTGCATGCAGAGCAATCCCGTGATCCCAAAGAAACTTGAAAGGAGCCTTGACTTGCTTGATGTGTCTCGAGATATTATGCAAGAAAACTGTTCAAGTATAGAGGGAACCTGAGGTCACACCAGCATTGAGAAGGAGCTCCATGTAACCCAAATCAACCCGACATGAGGCCCGATTCCCCTTACTTGACTCAAGAGCCATTTCCCGTTCCCCATCAAACATGACCAGTGGCTTGACCTCTTTAGGCATCTCCAGATGTTCTCCGAGAGCAAGGTGCCAAGTCTAGAGGAATACCAAGTTCAGCAGAGCCACTCGAGGAATGCTCCGTGTACCCCAAATTGCCTGGAGATGAGAGCTGATTGCCTGGCTTAGACTCAAGACGTATGCCAATTTTCCTCAAGCCCCTCAAGAGTAGGATTCTCTCAGCAGTAGTTGTGAGGGAGGGACCCTGAGTTTGCTGCCTCAATTGGAATATACACCGAGAAGTCCTGACTCGAAAGGAGGCCGGCTTTCCTTGCAGTGGCTTGAATACAGGCTCATCTTTCATCTCATAAGGTGAAGGGATATCTGAATCCCCTGTGGAGTCCCTAGAGAAAGCCCTAGTTCCCCGACTCCTTTGGAGGGAATGCCTCTCATGAATTTGACACCTCGAGAGGCATGCAGAGCTAACTGCTTCAAAAGGTGACAGTGCCTGACTCCTCTTGAACGTTGACAGGAATCCCAGGATCCCTGTGGCTACTGGAAAGTGCCCCTGGGTCTCCTGCCTCACCTCGAGAAGCGTCCCTTTGTCCTGCCAAGACTCGAAGAGATTACTGAGGTGTCCCTCGAAACTGGACAGGAGTCCTGACGGCGCTGAACAAACACAAGTGTTGAAGGGCCATCCCCGCCGTAACTCGAGAATATAGCCCAGGTCCCCGCTGCAACTCGAGAAAAACCATGATACTTCCTCCTCCAAGCGAGATGAGGACCGATTGCACGGCACTGCATGCAGAGCAATTCCGTGATCCCCATGAAACATGTCAGGAGCCACGACTTGCTTGATGGATCTCAAGACAATCCGCAAGAAGACTGTCACAAGTAGAGAGGGACCCTGAGGTCACACCAGCATCGAGAAGTAGCCCATGTACCCCAAATCAACTCAAGATGAGGCCCGCTTCCCCTGCATTGACTCCAGAGCGATTCCCGTTCCCCATCAAACACGACCAGTGGCTTGACTCCCTTTAGGCAACTCCAGAGGTTCCCCGAAAAACATGCCAAGTCTGGAGGAATACTAAGTTGGGCAGAGCAACTCGAGGAATGCTCCGTGTACCCCAAATTGCCTGGAGATGAGAGCTGATTGCCTGGCTTAGACTCAAGACGTATGCCAACTTTCCACAAGCCCCTCAAGAGGAGGATTCTCTCAGCAGTAGTGTGTGAGAGAGGGACCCTGAGTTTGCTGCCTCAAGTGGAATATACACCGAGAAGCCCTGACTCGAAAGGAGGCCGGGTTTCCTTGCAGTGGCTTGAATACAGGCTCATCTTTCATCTCACAAGTGAAGGGATGTCTGAATCCCCTGTGGAGTCCCTAGAGAAAGCCCTAGGTCCCCGACTCCTTTCCACGGAATGACTCACATGCCTTTGACACCTCGAGAGGCAGGCAGAGTTCACTGCTTCAAAAGGTGACGATGCCTGACTCTCTTGAACATTGACAGGAATCCCAATATCCCTGTGGCTACTGGAAAGGGACGCTGGGTCACCCGACTCAATTCGAGAATGTCCTTTGGCATTGCCAAGCCTCGAAAGAGATTCCTGAGGTGTCCCTCGTAAACTAGAACAGGAGTCCTGATGTCGCTGGACAAAACACGGGGTTGAAGGGCGATCCGCCGTCAACTCGAGAATATACCCCAAGTCCCCGCCGCAACTCGAGAAAAACCATGAGACTTCCCCCGCGAAGCGAAACGAGGCCCGATTCCCCTGCACTGCATGCAGAGCAATCCCGTGATCCCCATGAAACATGTAAGGGGCCTCGATGTTGCTTGATGGATATCGAGACAATCCGCAAGAACACTGTCACAAGTATAGAGGGACCTGAGGAAACACCAGCATCGCGAAGGAGCTCCATGTACCCCAAATCAACTCGAGATGAGGCCCGATTCCCCTACCTTGACGCCAAGCCATCCCCAGTTCCCCATCAAACACGACCAGTAGTCTTGACTTCTTTAGACAACTCCAGATGTTCCCCGAGAACAACGTGACAAGTCTAGAGGAATACCAAGTTCAGCAGAGCAACTCGAGGAATGCACCGTGTACCCCAAATTGCCTGGAGATGAGAGCTGATTGCCTGGCTTAGACTCAAGACGTATGCCAACTTTCCACAAGCCCCTCAAGAGGAGGCTTCTCTCAGCAGTAGGTGTGAGGAAGGGACCCTGAGTTTGCTGCCTCAAGTGGAATATACACGTGAAGCCCTGACTCGAAAGAGGCCGGGTTTCCTTGCATTAGCTTGAATACAGGCTCATCTTTCATCTCACAAAGTGAAGGGATGTCTGAATCCCCTTGGAGTCCCTAGAAAAAGACCTAGGTCCCCGACTTCTTTCAACGGAATGCCTCTCATGCCTCACACAACTCGAGAGGCACGCAGAGTTCACTGCTTCAAAAGGTGTCGATGACTGACTCTTGTTGAACATTGACAGGAATCCCAGTATTCCTGTGGCTACTGGAAACGGCCCCGGG